>JBAKBP010003554.1:0-55542 GCA_037953745.1 Lithodes maja
GCTTCTCACTCTTAGTCAGGCAAGCCTGCTCGGACAGAGTCTCTAAGCCACACCCTGACTCACAATGCTCACAAAAACGGTAAACTGTGGCACAATAACAAGCATACAGAAATAATAAACCCCTAGCTGTTAATCTGCCAGGCGGCAGAGGTCTAGCCGGAAGGATATAGGCTTCGGATACCCGGGCTGAGCCACCTGCTCTAGCCTAGGGACGTTCCCAAGTCTGTGCGCCAAATTACTCTAATTGAAAGGGTGCTCTCTTGAGAGACTCAGATCGCAAGTATCTGACTCTCTCCTGGCGACCCTCAAACAAAAGCAAGACGTTCTAGCGCAGTGCTGAGTGGACTAGGCAAGGGCCCTCACACAACACAACGCTACTAGACACACAGGGACACAGACAAGAAAATGCCCCCAGACTCCCACGGGTATCCTAGTAAAGTCGTGCGGGTCCACAGGACTCGCACCAGCAGACTTTACTTAAAGGATCGCAAAAAGCCTCCCCTCCGGTCTAGCCCCTGCTAACCTGACACAAGAACACACTAGCAAGCATGAAACCACCAAATATGAGACAACAAAAAAGCTTCCTAGGTCTCATTAACAATTACATCTCTGCATAAGGCCCAAAATCCTATCTAATTATCTGAGAGCTCGTCGTTAATACAATAATAGATATAAGGTCTATCAAGGGGATGGGATAATTAAATAGGTTGGTGAAGTAGTGGAAGGAAGGTATACCAAGTAAGAGAGAAAGTTTCTAAGGGGGGTTGAGAGGCATAGAGATCAAGGGGGGTCCGAAGGGTACGACAGTGAGGTGAGCTCTGAGTCTTGAATCTGTCTGGACCCCACCCTAGGCATGCGAAATACATCCCATGCTTGGCAACACTCTACACCGTTGCCGGGTCAAAATCCTCTATCCCTTGCGTGAGTCGAAACTAAGCCTAACGTTGCGATCAAAATTGGCAATATCAGGCTCGTCCCAAGCTAGACTCTCCGCGCGAAGCAACGTCCCCCAGCCGGTCTCTCTCTTTCCCGCTCGTCTCCTCCCACTCTCACTAGACTTACATCTTATATATTATAATGAAACAATCAACTATCGAGAATAAAATATACTAAGATGCGTTGGTTAAGAATAAGGGCAGCTTCAAGCTGTGAAACAACATAAGAATATCCCAGACATTAGTTACGTTGTCGTAGGATATATACTAAGGAAAAGTGCTGCCGCCAGCGGTTTCTAAACGGCTGGGCAGCCGACACGCGCGCATGCCCGCACGTGGCTACTATGCAGGAGCGTCACAATGGTGTATCACTGACTTGGGGGGGTGGAGTGTTGCGCCCCTTTGTTACCTGCATCGTTCCGTTGTGCAGACCCGCACCCACGAATCAGTGATAGCCTACGGTCAGCCATCTCAACTGCATCCTGTAGAGTTTTAGGATTTTTCTCTTTAAGGTTCAATGTCAGGTCGCTGCCCGTACACTTAAAGAACTGCTCGAGAAGCATCAACTGTTTTATCTCATCAAACGTCGTTGCCTTCTCCGATCTCAGCCAGTTCCCAAAAGCGTCAGACAGTTCCCGGGCATGTTCAAGAAAGGTGCACTCACGACCCTTCGTAACACCCCGGAACTTCAACCTATAAGTCTCTGGTTGTAACTCATATGCCTGCAGGACAGCCTCCTTCAATACCTCATAATCAATGCAAGACTCCAAGGGCAACACATCATATGCCTTGAGTCCTTTGCCAATCAACCTAGAGGAAACAAGGGCTGCCAATTTACCTCGGGCCACTGGTGCTCCCGGCACTTCTCAAAGCGCAAACAAAAATCGGTGACACCCGACTCGTCAAATACAGGGACTAACTTAAGAAGGTGCGATAAAGACTGATCAAGACCTCGATTCCCCAGAACCGAGACGCTGCCCTGTCGACTCCACCCGAGACTTCTCAAGATCTCTGTCTGCACAGTACTTCGTAGCCTCCACCTGAAGCTCAGCCTCACGTACGGCCTTTCTCTCCTCAGCCTAAATCCTGAGCTCAGCCTCTCGCTGCCGCTGCTCGAGCTCAAGTTTGGCGAGTTCGAGCCGAAACAACATCTCGGAAGACAAACCCTGAGGAGGGGGTGCTACTATTGGGGACCCACCCCGTGAATCACCTAGAGGTATACCCAACCGCCAGCGGGCATCGGCCTGCGGGAACGTACCCGGCTCCGGAGCCCGAGGTGGCGCCATGGTAGGAGTCGAGTGGAATGGGGGCTGGGCAGAAGGTGCCCCAGCTCCCGCTCCACCCGAAGCCCCACGCACCCCACCGAGCACACAGGTAACCAGCTCACCTCTCGACAAACCGCTAGTACCAGGAAACCCTAAGACCGTGGCTACACACTGTAGTCCGTACCGGTCTAGCCCTGACACCCGATCCCCTGACACAGGCTCCTCCAAAAATATCCGAGCATCCTCCTCACTGTTTACCACCCGAGCGCCGCTAGGCAACTCCACCTTCTCCACCTCCTCGCCTGCTTCCCGTACTGTGTCCTCACTGTACACTGATCCGTCGTTTGACATAGTGTCCACCGGAAATTCTCAACGTTTATAAAAAGAAAGAAGTACCTACTCTCATGTAGCACTATTCACTCAAAAATGCTTGAAGACAACTCAAGTGCTATACTACGTTGCCAAAAAAAAATCCCACGTGTCCAAAATATTCCTTAAAAAACAAATGTCCAAAAATCCTGCAATTATTTCTTAGTTCACTAGGTTGACTAAGATAAGATACTAGGCAAGGTCACCATTTGTTATTACTGCAATAATCAACAAATGGATCCTGGTTTCTACTAAAATAAGATACTAGGCAAGGTCGCCATTTGTTATTACTGCAATAATCAACAAATGGATCCTGGTTTCTACTAAAATAAGATACTAGGCAAGGTCGCCATTTGTTACGACCGGGGCTACGAATAAAACAAGGGCACTTAAAGATTGGACTAGTAATAGGGCACTATGCAACAACGGTACGCTAGATCCAAACCCTTGAACTTATATGCCGGCGAACAAAACACCTATACCCTTCCGAGTTAATCTGTGATAACGGGGTATCCTTAACTGGGCATAAATGTACTCTACTTCAGGCTAACCCACACTGGTATAGCCTGATTACACACAGGATGCAAGTTACGTTAAAATGCATAAACAAGAATCTACCAGTCTTGCTAAGGCAGCCTCCCAGAAGCTGGGTGTGCTCAACCGCCTTAGGGGGTTCTTTTCCCCTGCACAGCTTCTTGCTCTGTACAGGGGCATAGTGCGCCCTTGTATTGAGTATTGTTCACATGTGTGGGGAGGTTCCTCTCACACCGCTCTCCTAGACAAAGTTGAAAGGAAGGCCTTTCGTATCATTAACTCCCGTCCACTCACCAACTCTCTGCAATCTCTCTCTCTCCGCCGCAATGTTGCATCTCTCTCGCTATTCTATCGCTACTATAATAATCAGTGTTCCTCAGAGCTATCCCAGTGCATACCACCTCCTTTACGTAGGGCACGTGGTACCCGTCTTGCAACTCAATCCCACCCCTACTCTGTGCAACTCTCCAATCCAAGAGTGAAACGTTACTCTCAAACTTTCTTCTACTCAACAGCTGAGCTCTGGAACTCTCTCCCAGAATCAGTCTTTCCCTCTTCCTATGACTTAAATTGCTTTAAACTCCGTGTGTCCAGGCATTTTGGCTCGAACGTCCCTTGATTTTGGCCCTGTCACTCTTTCAACTATGGGGGAGGCACTCGCTATAGGCAGTTATGCCTTTTGCCTCCCTCAATCACAAAAAAAAAAAAAAAAAAAAAAAGGGGGAAAGATCAATTAAATCACTGCAAGATTTAATTCAATAAAAAAATGCTTTAATACAGTTACTCTAAACAACAATAAACCCTTCACTCCTATCTGAAAGCAAGTGAAGTATAGTCCTACAGCATAGACCTGGAAACTTCTGAAGAATGTCTGATGCTCATAAGATGCTCGTATCTTAAACTATATAAAGGCAGGAGGCTGGACACCACACGTGTACAGCGAATACACAAAAAGATAGGACATATAATGTTAACTGACACGAGAATACTATAAATGCGCAACGGTAGTAATGCTCGACACTAAAAGAGAAGTACTTCCTTATCAACGAAACAGTCTGCTATGGTTGTGCAACTCAACAACAACCTGACTAACAAATGCTTGTGAATAATAATGCATACATATCAAAAGAGCTTATGTCCTAACTAGTGACTGCTAAGTGAATAAAGTCTATCTGGGATATCAAGGTTAGGAAACTGTGGCTGAGCAAGACAGGCTCATAGCCTAGCGTGGTCCTTAACCCCTAAATGTCGGCGCGCAACATAAGTCGAGTATAGTAAATCTGGACTATCTGGCGGCGCGCGACATAGGTCGTGTGGCAATTTCAGCACGTAATGTTGCTGAGAGAGAGAGACAAGTGGTGGCAGGAAAGTAGCGAGCGTATGACTGCTCCAGACCACCGCGGCGACCTACTGACACGAATCCCACCTCCTCCCTCCCTCTCTCACTCGCTACATACTGAATTGTATGGGGAAAGTACCGAATTACATGCTTTTTGCACTCGTGTTGCGCGGTTGTTGCAAGAAAACTAGCCGTCATAAAAGGATCGTTGTGGTGTCATTGGAAAGCTCTGTGTATGCCCTTTCAGGGATAGATACTTGTTTTACACTCTGGGTCTTATTTAGGCATGAAAATGATCACGTAAACAGCCCTATTTTGGCTAAAAACACCCCGCTGGGCGGTACATATAAATAAACCGCCTAGCCCGCCAATAAGGTGTTAAGGCAGTATGTTTAAAGTTACGTTAACCCGTACAGCCCCAGCGACGCGTCTGACGCGTCGGCGATATATGTAACGCACAGCCCCAGAGATGCGCCTGACGCGTCACCCTAATGCGCCGACCGTAACCTCAGGTGTAGCCACTCAAGAGGGCTCAGATTTGTATGGGAACTGTGTACGTATCCCACGCAACCGTGCCGATGGTTGAAAACTCTCAAAGTCCACGTGTATGCGCGTGAGCGCGCAATAACCTGGTTTTTGGGGGTAATTGCCTTCAATTTTTTACTCTTGTAAAATACGTTTTCGGGGGCTCTGTAGGACCATTTTTTAAGCTTTTTGAGCGGTTTTTCGTGGTTTTTCCTTCATTCCTAACCCATTCGCTATTGTTTCTGGAATAAAACCATTTTTTGAAAACCGGCCGGGTTCTGGTGAACAAACATTACAAAACTAGCCGGGGCTCCACAGGTTAATGACGGGGATGCTCTCTTGGTAAACCCAGATCTCAAGTATCTGGCTCTACCCTGGCGATCCCTCAAAAGTCAAGCACAGAGGCAGCACTGTGTTTATAAGGTAGTAGGCTAATGCCCTCTTACAACATGATGCTGCACTCGCAAAAGGCACAACCAAAAGGACTACCTAGGCTACCACAGAAACCATCGAAGTTGTGTAGGTATAAGCGAACCATACACACATCGGTGAAAACGATATCAGAAACCTTATCCCAGTCTAGCATTAACCCGGCAAGCGCGATAGGCCTCACGGAAGGCTTCCTATAGGGAACGCGATGGGCCTCACGGAAGCAAGACCATAAAAAAAACCTTCCAAAAAAAAAAGGGCCTATCAAAACAAAGGAATTTGTCTCTAGGTGAGATAATTCCCCTCCAGTACTCATCCATGTAAATCTCACCCACCCCCCTCCACTCCTTCCCCACCTTATTCCCCCCTCCCTCCCCTCCTCAATTATCACCTATTTTTCCTCTTATTATCATCATTTATCGGTTATTTTTCTCTTCCGCGATAATGTAGCACAAGTGGGTTGCAGAAAAGATCGTTATGTAACACCCAGACACCGGCCCACACCGCCCCGCTCGTCTCAGTTACCTCACAGACAGCGAGAGGGGAGGGTTGCCTGTGGCTCTCTCTCGCCTGAGATTATGACCGGGTGGCCAATATCTTCGTTTTTCACCACCCAAATGCTTTTCCCACTTATTTTAGCACTCTTGAAGGTTCATATATACATCATATATGTAAAATAAAAGCATACCGAAAACAAATAATGCTCTATATTGTAAATATAACGAATTCTGTCAGAATCCAAGGCTAGAAATGCACAAATAACTACCCTAGCCCCTAGGTCTATTTCGCGCTTGTCAGGTTAAATAACCCAGCAGAGCACTACTGATAATGAGGGAGACACACACGAAGGGTCATCAAACCTCCATAAACTAAGGACACTGAGGGAGACACACACAGAGTCATCAAACCTCCATAGACTAAGAAACCTTATAGCCTATTCTAATACATGTAAATATCTCAGAGAGCGACGCACACAATACGATGGGCCGATATGAAATCGTATGCAGAACCCAAAGGGAGTGCTGTGATGTTAAAAGATGAGAGGAATGAAAGAGAAGAAGTGGAGTGAGAGAGACAGTATCAGAATGGTGGGGAGATGGGAGACAGTTGTAAAAAGGGTGTTAGTCGTGCGCGTCCCTAGCCTGCTCTAAAGAAGGACACTCCTGTGGACCCTTGTGCAGGAGGTTAGTTCCACAGGGTCCCGCAGAGGCGCGATGGTCGGCCAATCACAGGCCGATACGTCACAAGGCAGCAGGCCCCTGGGACGCGCCAGGAACCACCAGCCAATCAAGGGCGTGGAAAAGCCCGCGCGAGGGAGGGAGAAATTCCTCCGGGAGGAGGAGGGAGGAGGGAAGCAACACTCACTACCCTCTCGCTGCCCGCTCTCTCTCTCTCTCCTTAATTTCACACTATGCATCTTATATTCAATCAATGAAATAAAATACTTCTTGTTGTCACAGACGAAAATAAAGACCACCACTGGACTGTCTGTAACAATACGATTGCTAGGAAAGAAAGAACAACATTCTCTGATAACTGTAGCCCATTTCAATGTACCTGGCGAGCGCTATTGGCTACCGGGAGGCGATTCTGCCAACGCTGGTAGGCGTCACACCCCGCCCAAAATATAGGACGCTCAACATTAGGCGAGCACGATATCTGACAAAGCAGAATGCCGACAAGACCCGCCACACTTAGCCACTTCACCAGAAATGAAATGTAAAGCTCAGTTCTTACATAAAACAACATTTTAACATAAATAAAATCTTATAACCCCACCCAAACATACTAGTATAATTTTAGCCTGCTATGCTCCCTGAGTGAGCTACACAGAGCCCAGCCTACTAAGTGAAAGACAGGTTCAACTTAGGACTTTAGCTATAACATAGGCAACTTACAATTAACTATCAAAAAGAACGAGTTTTTATGTGATTTTTTTTATTTCATTTTAATGTTGTTTTTGACGGCTGCTCTACAGGGGCAAGCCTGATTTTTCTCCACTCTCAACACACACTGACGGAACGGCGAGGGTTCTCCTGCAAACAAACCCTCCCGTGACAAACAATCAGCCAAAACATTATCAGTGCCCTTAGCATGCCACACATCCAACTTGTGTTCTGGCAGCAAAACAACACCTGGCACTGATAAACTGCCCAGTTCATCACAAGACTGGCATTTCTCTTCGCTCTTTCCGGCAACGGGACCTGCCAAAAGCCCTTCACTAGTTCTATCTTCGTGATAGGCGATGCAGCCCCGATGCGGTCTATGGTGTCGTCAACTCTCGATAAGGTATAGGCGTCTGTCAGGGATAATTCACACCCCCTCTTGCAATCAACACACACACTGATCTTGCCACTTAACACAGGTTGCAAAGTTACAGGCAACGACCACTCACGACATTCCTTATCCCTCAGACCCTTCGTCAACATGTAATCCAGCTCTGCTTGCACCACAGGCTGTCGAGCAGGATTTATACGGTAAGGAGCCAATTTGAACCTTGCACTGTCTCCAGCCTCCATGTCGGATTCTGCCCCGTACATCAGGCCTGGAGAATGAACAAACATGCGAATGTACTGCCATAGCCTAGTAAACAACTGCCTGGCACTGTCTCCAGCCTCCATGTCGGATTCTACCCCGTACATCAGGCCTGGAGAATGAACTGTGACGCATGTCGAGTATGAGCATGCTGTACAGAACGCCCAGTCAGGCCCCACTCTCGCTAGGATCGTCAGGGCAGGAACTTTGGCTGTAGTCTGTGTAGAGTTTCCTAACTCAGTTTATGTGAACCGTTGTACTATAAGTATTATCATTATGTATTTTGTTTTCTTCTAAGTCAACGAGTTCTATTTTATATCATTAGATATAAGTATTGTGTGTGGGACTTGTATGTAATGATGAGAGGAGGGATATTACGTGGCGTGGGGTCGGTGAGTGCGCCACGCGGGCCGGTAGGCCTAATTCCCTCCTCCCTTCCTCCCTTTCAGCGCGTGGGAAGTTCTTTGTCAATCCCAGATTGAGAGAATATGACGTCATGATTGCCAGTGGGCGGTCCTTAGTGTTGGCGATATGCTCGCTACAGGGCCGAGTATAAAAAGAGAGGTCCTCGCCACAATTCTTCAGAACTCATCAGGCAAAGCGACCTCTCATATCCCTTGCAACTATCCATATTCTTCCGACTGATGTGAACTTTCTCTACTCTCTGAACAGCCTACCTTCTTCTCTTCTCGTCCCTGTATAACCTCAATGACCCCTTTGGTGCAGATTTAGTCAGCCAAAGTATTATCGCTTGAGTTCTCACGAGATAAGTGCCTGTTAGATAGCCTATTTTTGGAAGGGTTAACTAGAATAGGATTGATTGATGTTTGTTGCACTCGTATATGTATTTCCCTGTGTACTATTATTCATGTTCCTGTTTTCTGCTGGTTTAGGTAATGCTAGACTGGGATAGGGTTCCTCGAGTTGTGATTTCCTATGAGTGCTAGGTTGGTTGAACCAGCACAATTGCAACGGAGACGTGGGAAGCCTAGGGGGTCTTTTTGATTGTGTACCGTGGGAGTTTAGCACTGTGTTGCGAGTGAGGGCTTTTGCCTGTGCCACCCAACACTGTGCTATCTCATTTGCTTGACTTTGAGAGGATCGCCAGGAGAGAACCAGATACTAGTGATCTGGATCTCTCAAGAGAGCATCCCGTCAATTACCGTAATTTGGCCGCACAGTCTTAAGGACCTCGCTAGGCTACGAGCCGCTTGCTCAGCCATTGTCTCTTAACCTTAGATATCCCAGCTAGACTTTGCTCGACCAGCAGATACAGCATAGTATTGAAGCTTCTCCTTATGTATATTATTGTTTAAGCACTATTGATTTCATGTGTGGCACGCTTAGCTACTTCAGAGATTAGTGGCCCACGAGCACAATCTTAGTAGGCTATTGCCAGTGCATTGTCGGAGTACTTCTTCTTAATGTTTGCCATATCCTATTGCTTATTCTTATAATTCTTCTTATGTCAATTTAAAGCCTTTAATTACCAGTGAGTTATTCATTAAATTGCTGTTCAAAATCCGATACTTACTTCTTACGAGTATTCGAGAAGCATCTAACTTATCAGAAGATTCCTTGCTTGATGCTCGAGGACTATTGTTTAACGTAACGTAATAGTGCCGATCCGAAGTAGAGGGTGGAGGACTTCTTAAGTTCTTAGTTCAAGGGTGGATTACTTCGGCTTCGGCCAACACTATTCTTTAGTGTTGTAGTACTTTCTTCTTTGTTTGATTGTTGACCAGACTAGATAACTCCCGTCTTGCTATTAGTCTGTTGTGTGAAACGCTAGTACCGAGTTCTTGTATACCCCGTTATAGCAGATAGAACTCTGGAGGGTAGTGGCGTTTTTTGTTCGGCTGGCAGTACTCTGGGGTTGGGATCGTGTGTTTCCGTTGTGGCAGCGAGCCATACTCGAGTCCTGTGTAAGAGCCCTAGTGTACCCGAGTGCCCGGTCGTAACAAATGGCGACCTTGCTTAGGATTTTGTGAACAGTATAATTTTTTGCAGAGTTGTACAACATTTGTTTGTTCGTACTTTAGCGTACATATTGAAGAATATTTTTTTTTTGTAAGGCAATTAGGAGAGCATTTAAGAGACTCCAGTTAATTTAGTAATTAGTGCTTGCATAAGGGAGTTTAACACTTTTGTCTCGAGAATTTTTTGGTGAACTTCAGTATGTCGGGCCCTAGTACTGACGAGGAGCGAGAGATGCTAAGTGAGGAGGTGCCGTTAGTAACTAGTGAGGAGGATGCTAGACTTTTTGTGAGTAAGCAGTACCACGTGACGGAGGAGAGGTTGACTGGGGTGAATATTTATGGCTTGCACCTGATAGCCAAGGTTTTGGGTCTATCCAATGTAGGAGGGATGTCCAAGGGGGAGCTGATTTCCTGGGTGTTGCGTGGGCGACATGGGGTTTCGGAGGAGAGGGCGTTTGGGGGGGTTCCTCCCCAGATCCCCTCTCACTCGACTCCCACAGTGCCGTCCACTCAGTTGCCGGAGGTTAGCACTCTCCCACAGAGGGATGAGAATTGGAAGATTGGAGTGCCCTCGGGCGTTGCGTATGGTGGTTCCCCAGTTCTTGCCCCCCCTCCTTCAGTAGTGGCAGCTCCCTCTTCCGGCCTGTCTCCTGAGATGATATTTAAACTTGAGCTTGCTAAAATTGAGGTTAGGAAGCAGGAGAATGAGACTAGGAGGCATGAGATTGAGGTTAGGAGGCACGAGGCTGAGCTTAGGTACGACTCAGAGAAATATTGTGCTCAAATAGATTTAGATAAGACTCGTGCAGAGTCGACAGGGATTCGGATGGGCCGTGAGGGCCAAGTAAGAGAACAGTCCTTGTCCCACTTAGTCAAGTTGGTGCCGGCATTTAGTGAAACTGAAGTCACAGAATTTTTTAATCGTTTTGAGAAGAAGTGTAGGGAGCATAATTGGCCTGAAGAGAAGTGGGCAGCTCTGGTCTCCTCAAGACTTACGGGTAAGGGTCTGAAGGCTTATGATGCACTGCCTTTAGAGTCTTGCATTGACTACCCAGAATTGAAGAGAGCTGTCCTACGGGCATACGAGTTGCAACCAGAAACATATCGATTGAAGTTTCGGGGTGTTACAAAGACTAGGGAGGCGACCTTTCTTGAACATGCCCGGGACTTAAAAGATGCACTTGCTAACTGGACACGTTCTGAGAAAGCTGAGACGGCCGAACAGTTGACTGAGCTGTTTCTGCTCGAGCAGTTTTATAAGTGTACTGGTGCAGATATAACTTTAACTATTAAAGAAAAGAACCCTAAAACTCTACAGGAGGCAGCTGAGATGGCTGACCTCCGGCTATCATTAATTCGTGGGTGCGGGTCTGCCCAGCGTAGTGAGGCAGGTAACAAGGGGCGTGACACCCCACCCCCCCGAGTTAGTGATATACATTATGCAAACAAGTACAAGAGCTATGATACCAAGACTGACCACAAGACTAACACCGTCCCATTTAAGAAGGGGCCGGGCCCTTCCCAGTACCAAGGGAAGCCCAGAGGGGAGTTGGAGTGTTATCTTTGTCATGAAAAGGGGCACTTTGCAAGAGTCTGTCCTAGCAAACCACCTACAGCAGCTGTGTCTTTGGCCTGCAACATTGGTGTGTCTCCGAAGTCTTCTGAGTTTGCCCGGGGCAGTTCGTCAGAGGCTGAGGCACAGCCAATGCAGAAGCACCTGGGAGGCTCGAACCCTGCTCAGGATGTTTTTTGCGACCATAGAGGACGGGGTTGCGTGATGTGGGCGGGGCGCAAGCATGGAGTAGAGGTCTTGCGTGATACAGGTGCTTCCCAGACTCTGATGAACAATTTGACTGGCTACCCTATAAATGCGGCTCGGGTGGTAGTGGTGCAGGGTATTAATGCAACTCGGTCATACCCGCTGGTGCGGTTGGAGTTGGAGGTGGATGGTGTGACACGTGAATTGGATGTTGGGATTGTGGAGAAACTGCCAGTGGAGGGCGTCGACCTTCTTCTCGGTAACGACTTTGCAATGCCCGCTTCTGAGGTTCTACCCTTAGTCGTTGCCGAGAGGACGGCCGACGTGAGTGGGGGAGAGCAAGAGTGTGTCGAGCGGTGCCAGGCACAACCCATGGCGTGTGCTGTCACCTGGGCTCGGACAGCTAAAGTGTCACAGCCTAGTCCTCCGTCTTCCGACCAGCAGAGGAACGATCAACAGGAGGAGGCTAAAGCTGGAGTTGGTTTTAAGAGTTTTGACTCGGCGGCTCTCCTGGTTGATTCAGTATTAGCACCTATGTTAGAGTCTGGAGAGGCCCCAGGACCTGTCACAGCTAGTGAGGAGGTAGGGCCGGAAGAGACTCAGAGGCAGCAATGTTACACACAGAGAGAAAAAAGGGTTGCTCAGTTGGAGGATCCGGAAGTTCAGAAGTGTGGTAATGGTGCTGTCGAGATTAAACACGAGGACGGGGAAGCATGTCATGTGAACCTGGTGGAGGAGTTTGTGAGGCAACCACCTGCGCAGCCTACTGTCCCTGCGTTGGTCTGCCGCGGCCAAGGTGGAGAAGGAGAGGGGGGCAGTAGGGCACAGGTGGAGGAGAGTAGGGATTGTCATGTCTCGGCGAAGCAGTGGGCGGGGGACACGAGTCTGGTGGCTGTGGAAGCGCTAGAGCACCTGTCTGAGCAGCAGTGTGCAGCACTCCAGCACCAGCTCGGTTCATACCCCACTGGTCGTGCCGAGCCCCTGAGTCTCACAACTCGGGCGGTGCGAGATGTTCCGCAGGCAGGTCATGTGACTGTTAAAAGACCGTTAGCCTCGTTGTTTCGGTGGTTTAAGGTGGGCGACGAGGCCTTGGCATGGTTGCCAGGTCAGGGTCGACCCATGGCTGCCAAGGGTGGTGGTCAAAAGGAGGACATTGAGCAGATTGGTAGGGTCGGCTGTGGTATCGCAGTGCCCGGTCGTCACATAGCCTCCCAATGCTGCTCTAGTCTAATGCAACCGCCCTACCACAGACCGACTGTATCTGGCCATGTCGCTAAAAGCGGTGATGCTGCGCAGGCAGATGTCGTCACAAGGAATGTGGGGGTGCGCATGTACGGTATCGGCGGGGAAGCCTTAGCTATAATGAACTGTGGGAGTGACTGCACGGGTGGTACTGATTGTCCCTCTCATGACCTGGCTGTTCTAGGGACGAAGGTGGAGAAGGAGGGAGACTACAGGTTAGAAGCTGCGGTCTCGGCTGGGTTGTGGGAGGGCACAAGGCATGTTGTTCGTGGAGACAGTGCAAGGCAGTTATTTACTAGGCTATGGCAGTACTTTCGCATGTTTGTTGCTTCTCCAGGCCTGAGGTACGGGGTAGAATCCGACATGCAGGCTGGAGATAGTGCAAGGCTCAGTTTAATTCCCTGCCGTATAAATCCTGCTCGACAGCCTATGGTGCAAGCAGAGCTGGATTACGTGTGGACGAAGGATCTGAGGGATAAGGAATGTCGTGAGTGGTCGTTGCTTGTAACTTTGTCCGAGCGTGCTAAAGAGGTATGTGGTTTTGTTGTGGACGGGAGTACCTACCAGTGCAATGTTGTGCCTGACGGACTTAAGAATGCACCAGCAACGTGTCAGAGCCTGATGAATGAAAGTGAAAAGGACGATGATGCGCTGGGGCATTTCGAGATCTATGTTCCAGCCTATGGTCCGGTCGGTGTAGTTTACCCAGATCATTACCCTCTCAAGATCTTGGACCCGTTTCACAATCGGAATATGAGGCTGACCAGGTGGTCACTAAGGTTATTGGTATATAACCTGGACATAAGCCATATTGCCGGTTGTGACAACGAGGTTGCATGTGGTCGTTCAGGGGTATATGATCCTGGGTAAATTGACACACGGGTAGCCTCCTGCTTTGGTTTGAGTAGTATTTTGCGCTTGGTGCTTGTTGGCTCGCGGTTGTAGCCCAGCGTATTGGGTCGTAAAGCAGGAGTTGAGCGTTTGGTATAGAAGAAAAATAGGCTGCCCTTATAGTGCAGCCGGGAAAAAACATATTAAAATATAAAAATCATATAAAAAAACTCTTTCTTTTTGATGAAGATAATTGTATAAGTTTGTCATAGCCTATAAAGTGTTTGAGTAGTCCACGAACTATCAAACGGCTGAGCTGCTGTAAGCTCGCTCTGGGAGCATGATATTATGTCTTTTACTATTGTTGGGAGGAGTTATGAAATGTGATTTTTTTTTTTATAAGATGTGTTTTAGTGATAAACTCAGCGTTGTTTTAGTGCCATGCGGTCGCTGGGTGTGAGGGGTTTGATGGGGTTCTGTATGTCAGATTTTAGCTCAGGGTTGAGCAAGTAAAATCTTGGGGGAGGTGTGACGCATGTCGAGTATGAGCATGCTGTACAGAACGCCCAGTCAGGCCCCACCCTCGCTAGGATCGTCAGGGCAGGAACTTTGGCTGTAGTCTGTGTAGAGTTTCCTAACTCAGTTTATGTGAACCGTTGTACTATAAGTATTATCATTATGTATTTTGTTTTCTTCTAAGTCAACGAGTTCTATTTTATATCATTAGATATAAGTATTGTGTGTGGGATTTATATATATATAATGATGCGAAGAGAGAGAGAGTTATGTAACACCGACCAGTGAGCGCGCCACGAGGGGTAGGCCTAATTCCCCCCTCCCTCCCTCCTCAAGCGTGGGAAATCCTTTGTCGATCCCAGATTGAGAGAGAGAATGTGACGTCATGATTGCCGTTATGCTCGCTACGGGGCCGAGTATAAAAAGGGAGGTCTCGCCATTTTTAGATCAGAACTCATCAGGCAAAGCGACCTCTCATATCCCTTGCAACTATCCATATTCTTCCGACTGATGTGAACTTTCTCTACTCTCTGAACAGCCTACCTTCTTCTCTTCTCGTCCCTGTTTATAACCTCAATGACCCCTTTGGTGCAGATTTAGTCAGCCAAAGTATTATCGCTTGAGTTCTCACGAGATAAGTGCCTGTTAGATAGCCTATTTTTGGAAGGGTCAACTAGAATAGGATTGATTGATGTTTGTTGCACTCGTATATGCATTTCCCTGTGTACGATTATTCATGTTCCTGTTTTCTGCTGGTTTAGGTAATGCTAGACTGGGATAGGGTTCCTCGAGTTGTGATTTCCTATGAGTGCTAGGTTGGTTGAACCAGCACAATTGCAACGGAGACGTGGGAAGCCTAGGGGGTCTTTTTGATTGTGTACCGTAGGAGTTTAGCACTGTGTTGCGAGTGAGGGCTTTTGCCTGTGCCACCCAACACTGTGCTATCTCATTTGCTTGACTTTGAGAGGATCGCCAGGAGAGAACCAGATACTAGTGATCTGGATCTCTCAAGAGAGCATCCCGTCAATTACCGTAATTTGGCCGCACAGTCTTAAGGACCTCGCTAGGCTACGAGCCGCTTGCTCAGCCATTGTCTCTTAACCTTAGATATCCCAGCTAGACTTTGCTCGACCAGCAGATACAGCATAGTATTGAAGCTTCTCCTTATGTATATTATTGTTTAAGCACTATTGATTTCATGTGTGGCACGCTTAGCTACTTCAGAGATTAGTGGCCCACGAGCACAATCTTAGTAGGCTATTGCTAGTGCATTGTCGGAGTACTTCTTTTATATGTTTGCCATATCCTATTGCTTATTCTTATAATTCTTCTTATGTCAATTTAAAGCCTTTAATTACCAGTGAGTTATTCATTAAATTGCTGTTCAAAATCCGATACTTACTTCTTACGAGTATTCGAGAAGCATCTAACTTATCAGAAGATTCCTTGCTTGATGCTCGAGGACTATTGTTTAACGTAACGTAATAGTGCCGATCCGAAGTAGAGGGTGGAGGACTTCTTAAGTTCTTAGTTCAAGGGTGGATTACTTCGGCTTCGGCCAACACAATTCTTTAGTGTTGTAGTACTTTCTTCTTTGTTTGATTGTTGACCAGACTAGATAACTCCCGTCTTGCTATTAGTCTGTTGTGTGAAACGCTAGTACCGAGTTCTTGTATACCCCGTTATAGCAGATAGAACTCTGGAGGGTAGTGGCGTTTTTTGTTCGGCTGGCAGTACTCTGGGGTTGGGATCGTGTGTTTCCGTTGTGGCAGCGAGCCATACTCGAGTCCTGTGTAAGAGCCCTAGTGTACCCGAGTGCCCGGTCGTAACAAGAGGGACAATCAGTACCACCTGGGCAGTCACTCCCATAGTTCATTATTGCTAAGGCTTCCCCGCCGATACCGTACATGCGCACCCCCGCATTCCTTGTGACGACATCTGCCTGCGCAGCATCACCGCTTTTAGCGACATGGCCAGATACAGTCGGTCTATGGTAGGGCTTTTGCATTAGACTAGAGCAGCATTGGGAGGCTATGTGACGACCGGGCACATCCACTCCACAGCCAACCTCACCAATCTGCTCAATGTTCTCCTTTTTACCACCACCCTTGGCAGCCATGGGTCGACCCTGACCTGGCAACCATGCCAAAGCCTCGTCGCCCACCTTGAACCACCGAAACAACGAGGCTAACGGTCTTTCAACATTCACGTGACCTGCCCGTGGAACATCTTGCACCGCCCGAGTTGTGAGACTCAGGGGCTCGGCACGACCAGTGGGGTATGAACCGAGCTGGTGCTGGAGTGCTGCACACTGCTGCTCAGGCAGGTGCTCTAGCGCTTCCACAGCCACCAGACTCGTGTCCCCCGCCCACTGCTCCGCCGAGACATGACAATCCCTACTCTCCTCCACCTGTGCCCTACTGCCCCCCTCTCCTTCTCCACCTTGGCCGCGGCAGACCAACGCAGGGACAGTAGGCTGCTCAGGTGGTTGCCTCACAAACTCCTCCAACAGGTTCACATGACATGCTTCCCCGTCCTCGTGTTTGATCTCGACAGCACCATTACCACACTTCTGAACTTCCGGATCCTCCAACTGCAGTTTACAAATATCTGAGGGAACCAACCTGTCTAGATGCTTCCGAAGCAACCCAAGTCCTCCCCCAATATCAAACTGAGCAACCCTTTTTTCTCTCCGTGTGTAACGTTGCGGCCTCGGAGTCTCTTCCTGCCCTACCTCCTCACTAGCTGTGACAGGTCCTGGGGCCTCTCCAGACTCTAACATAGGTGCCAATACTGAATCAACCAGGAGAGCCGCCGAGTCAAAACTCTTAAAACCAACTCCAGCTTTAGCCTCCTCCTGTTGATCGTTCCTCTGCTGGTCTGAAGACGGAGGACTAGGCTGTGACACTTTATCTGCCCGAGCTCGGGTGACAGCACACGCCATGGGTTGTGCCTGGCACCGCTCGACCCACTCTCGCTCTTCCCTACTCACGTCGGCCGGCCTCTCGGCAACGACTAAGGGTAGAACCTCAGAAGCGGGCATTGCAAAGTCGTTGCCGAGAAGAAGGTCAACGCCCTCCACTGGCAGTTTCTCCACAATCCCGACATCCAATTCACGTGCCACACCATCCACCTCCAACTCCAACCGCACCAGCGGGTATGACCGAGTTGCATTAATACCCTGCACCACTACCACCCGAGCCGCGTTTATAGGGTAGCCAGTCAAGTTATTCATCAGAGTCTGGGAAGCACCTGTATCACGCAAGACCTCTACTCCATGCTTGCGCCCCGCCCACATCACGCAACCCCGCCCTCTATGGTCGCAAAAAGCATCCTGAGCAGGGTTCGAGCCTCCCAGGTGCTTCTGCATTGGCTGTGCCTCAGCCTCTGACGAACTGCCCCGGGCAAACTCAGAAGACTTCGGAGACACACCAATGTTGCAGGCCAAAGACACAGCTGCTGTAGGTGGTTTGCTAGGACAGACTCTTGCAAAGTGCCCCTTTTCATGACAATGATAACACTCCAACTCCCCTCTGGGCTTCCCTTGGTACTGGGAAGGGCCCGGCCCCTTCTTAAATGGGACGGTGTTAGTCTTGTGGTCAGTCTTGGTATCATAACTCTTGTACTTGTTTGCATAAGGTATATCACTAACTCGGGGGGGTGGGGCGTCACGCCCCTTGTTACCTGCCTCACTACGCTGGGCATACCCGCACCCACGAATTAGTGATAGCCGGAGGTCAGCCATCTCAGCTGCCTCCTGTAGAGTTTTCGGGTTCTTTTCTTTAATAGTTAAAGTCATTTCTGCACCAGTACACTTATAAAACTGCTCGAGCAGAAACAGCTCAGTCAACTGTTCGGCCGTCTCAGCTTTCTCAGAACGTGTCCAGTTAGCAAGTGCATCTTTTAAGTCCCGGGCATGTTCAAGAAAGGTCGCCTCCCTAGTCTTTGTAACACCCCGAAACTTCAATCGATATGTTTCTGGTTGCAACTCGTATGCCCGTAGGACAGCTCTCTTCAATACTGGGTAGTCAATGCAAGACTCTAAAGGCAGTGCATCATAAGCCTTCAGACCCTTACCCGTAAGTCTTGAGGAGACCAGAGCTGCCCACTTCTCTTCAGGCCAATTATGCTCCCTACACTTCTTCTCAAAACGATTAAAAAATTCTGTGACTTCAGTTTCACTAAATGCCGGCACCAACTTGACTAAGTGGGACAAGGACTGTTCTCTTACTTGGCCCTCACGGCCCATCCGAATCCCTGTCGACTCTGCACGAGTCTTATCTAAATCTATTTGAGCACAATATTTCTCTGAGTCGTACCTAAGCTCAGCCTCATGCCTCCTAGTCTCAGCCTCAATCTCATGCTTCCTAGCCTCAACCTCAATCTCCCGCTTCCTAGCCTCATTCTCCTGCTTCCTAGACTCAGCCTCAATCTCATACTTCCTAGACTCAATTTTAGCAAGCTCAAGTCTAAATATCATATCTGGAGACAGGCAGGAAGAGGGAGCTGCCACTACTGAAGGAGGGGGGGCAAGAACTGGGGAACCACCATACGCACCGCCCGAGGGCACTCCAATCTTCCAATTCTCATCCCTCTGTGGGAGAGTGCTAACCTCCGGCAACTGAGTGGACGGCACTGTGGGAGTCGAGTGAGAGGGGATCTGGGGAGGAACCCCCCCAAACGCCCTCTCCTCCGAAACCCCATGTCGCCCACGCAACACCCAGGAAATCAGCTCCCCCTTGGACATCCCTCCTACATTGGATAGACCCAAAACCTTGGCTATCAGGTGCAAGCCATAAACATTCACCCCAGTCAGCCTCTCCTCCGTCACATGGTACTGCTTACTCACAAAAAGTCTAGCATCCTCCTCACTAGTTACTAACGGCACCTCTTCAACTGGCATCTCTCGCTCCTCGTCAATACTAGGGCACGACATACTGAAGTTCACAAAAAATTCTCGAGACAAAAGTGTTAAACTCCCTTATGTAAGCACTAATTACTAAATTAACTGGAGTCTCTTAAATGCTCTCCTAATTGCCTTACAAAAAAAAATATTCTTCAATATGCACGCTAAAGTACGAACAAACAAATGTTGTACAACTCTGCAAAAAATTATACTGTTCACAAAATCCTAAGCAAGGTCGCCATTTGTTACGACCGGGCACTCGGGTACACTAGGGCTCTTACACAGGACTCGAGTATGGCTCGCTGCCACAACGGAAACACACGATCCCAACCCCAGAGTACTGCCAGCCGAACAAAAAACGCCACTACCCTCCAGAGTTCTATCTGCTATAACGGGGTATACAAGAACTCAGTACTAGCGTTTCACACAACAGACTAATAACAAGACGGGAGTTATCTAGTCTGGTCAACAATCAAACAAAGAAGAAAGTACTACAACACTAAAGAATAGTGTTGGCCGAAGCCGAAGTAATCCACCCTTGAACTAAGAACTTAAGAAGTCCTCCACCCTCTACTTCGGATCGGCACTATTACGTTACGTTAAACAATAGTCCTCGAGCATCAAGCAAGGAATCTTCTGATAAGTTAGATGCTTCTCGAATACTCATAAGAAGTAAGTATCGGATTTTGAACAGCAATTTAATGAATAACTCACTGGTAATTAAAGGCTTTAAATTGACATAAGAAGAATTATAAGAATAAGCAATAGGATATGGCAAACATTAAGAAGAAGTACTCCGACAATGCACTGGCAATAGCCTACTAAGATTGTGCTCGTGGGCCACTAATCTCTGAAGTAGCTAAGCGTGCCACACATGAAATCAATAGTGCATAAACAATAATATACATAAGGAGAAGCTTCAATACTATGCTGTATCTGCTGGTCGAGCAAAGTCTAGCTGGGATACATAAGGTTAAGAGACAATGGCTGAGCAAGCGGCTCGTAGCCTAGCGAGGTCCTTAAGACTGTGCGGCCAAATTACGTTAATTGACGGGATGCTCTCTTGAGAGATCCAGATCACTAGTATCTGGTTCTCTCCTGGCGATCCTCTCAAAGTCAAGCAAATGAGATAGCACAGTGTTGGGTGGCAGAGGCAAAAGCCCTCACTCGCAACACAGTGCTAAACTCCCACGGTACACAGTCAGAAAGACCACCTAGGCGTTCCACGTCTCCGTTGCAATTGTACTGGTTCAACCGCAACCTAGTACTCATAGGAAATCACAACTCAGAAACCCTATCCCAGTCTAGCATTGCCTAAACCAGCAGAAAACAGGAACATGAATAATCGCACACAGGGAAATGCATATACGAGTGCAACAAACATCAATCAATCCTATTCTAGTTAACCCTTCCAAAAATAGGCTATCTAACAGGCACTTATCTCGTGAGAACTCAAGCGATAATACTTTGGCTGACTAAATCTGCACCAAAGGGGTCATTGGTTAAAAAGGGACGAGAAGAGAAGAAGATAGGCTGTTCAGAGAGTAGAGAAAGTTCACATCAGTCGGAAGAATATGGATAGTTGCAAGGGATATGAGAAGTCGCTCTGCCTGATGAGTTCTGAAGAATATGTGGCGAACTTCCCTTATTATACTCGGCCCTCTAGTGAGCATATCGCAAACTACTAAGGACCGCCCACTAGCAATCATTACGTAATATTCTCTCTCTCAATCTGGGATCGACAAAGGATTTCCCACGCACTGAGAGGGAGGAGGGAGGAGGAAGGAGGGGAGTTAGGCCTACCTGCCGCATGGCGCACTCACTGGCCCCCTGTTACGTACTCTCTCTCTCTCCTCTCATCATTACAAATAAGTCCCACACACAACACTTATAACTAATGATATAAAATAGAACTCGTTGACTCAGATGAAAACAAAATACATATTTATAATACTTATAGTACAACGGCTCACATAAACTAAGTTAGGAAACTCTACACAGACTACAGCCAAAGTTCCTGCCCTGACGATCCTAGCGAGAGTGGGGCATGACTGGGCGTTCTGTACAGCATGCTCATACTCGACATGCGTCACAATATATATATATATATATATATATATATACAGTACATATACAGTATTCATATAACTACAAACAGCTGAAATTGCAAATGTTAGACACATTGTAAAACAAATTGAAATGTTATTATTTATGAGAACATGAAAATACAGGTGCAGTTTGGTATCATAAACACATTTTTTGAGCGTGACTGTAGAGACTAGTGAGAGAAACTGGACATTAAACTGCCTTTTTGATCTGAAAAAGGTTTTTATAATCTTAAATGATGTAGCATTAAGTGTCTCTTTTTAAATGTTAACATAATGCTGAGAAATGTGCTTGGCCACGAGTGAAATACAATTATATATACCTGTATATATACAGTATATATATATATATATATATATATATAGCTATAACATGTGTGTGTGTGTATTATATATTTAATATGCTAATGCATTTGCAGCAGTATCGAAATATAATTATGTTATGTACTCCTATGTTGCTTACTTAACCATTTTATTCCTTACTTACATATTTAGAGGGGTTACTTTTCTTATAGCCATGTGTACTAATATTCATATTATAACAACTTAGATTTAGTTATCATTGTATTTCTTGTTTTACATACAAGGAGTGTAGGCGACAGGAAAAGACAGAATGTATTCAGTTGACCTTTCAGAGGAACAGGTCATGGGAATCACTATCATCATCACTGGTATCATCGAATCACTCCTACCCACTATTACGTGATCGGGATGTGGATAGGGTGTGATCGGGTTGTGTTTCACGTCTGCTTTGGGCATGATTGAGGGTTTAAACCACACCCTGTTATGTAATCTTGACAGCTTTCGGTTAAGAGTTATGTAAAATTCATAATATATGGTGAGACGTCATTAAGAGGGCGTAACCCAAGGTTATATAAGGTGAAGATATGGTGTAGAGCAGAAGAGAAGGAAACCCCCACCAATTGTTGACTTTAAGCGGTCATAGGCCAGTCTTGTTTGTGAAAGCCAGACTTCATACTTGTGTTATTGCTTACTACTTAACCATTGAATTATAAATAGTACTTCTGAATATCTCAACTTATTCATTAAAGCAAATGTGAATTATACTCAAGTTTCAGTTCCCTTATAATCAAGGGTTCCCAACCTGGGGTACATGTACCCCCAGGGGTACATTTGCACTTCTCAGGGGGTACATAGGGGTCTGAGAGTATAACCATAGTGTACAAAACATGGTGTTCTAATCTACAGGCAGATTGCCCGAAGCTGTGTTTTTATCAATTTCCTCATTTCAGTAAGCAAAACTTATATTAAAATTGGCAAGAATGTAGTTACCGGGTGGACCGCCCGCGATACACTACGCGGACGCTCGCAATCATGTTCCCGTCTATTTTGACTGCCATGGGATACAATAATAGGTTGAAGGGGGGGCTTTGCCCCCCTCACCCCCCCATGACCTATTGTCATCATCATATATATTGCCAGCAGGGGTCAAGTAACAGAAAAAATATACGGGAACTTAACCGCGAGCGATCGACCTATGTAAACATGACAACCGTTCGGACCATACACCCGGATACTATATACATCCTTCCCTTAAAATTATATCAGTGAGATGACTATTCTATTTTTTTAACTATTATGCGACTTCCTGCGGCCCACAATCTGCATTGGACGTGAAACAATCAGGTATGTATACCAACTCGAGACAGCGGCAGTACCGCCCGATAATGCCCGAGTATGTGACAGATCAAAATATTTTATAAAGTCACGTCACTGAGTTAAGTTTATTGATAATATCAATACTAAGATCCCTATGCAGTCTACACATACACATACATATTTCATAATAAAATAGTATAAAATTAACATAATTTCATCCATTTATATCCTAAATTGTTAGGATAATTGCCCAAGTGGTACAGAGGAACAAAAAGGTTGGGAACCCCTGCCTTTTATTATATCTGTAAGGCCTGATACTATTATACAGTATATACACTTACTTAATTAGTATTGTCCATATGAGCGGGCTGGTGGCAGTAGTCCGAGAGTTATTTAATCAAGGTAATTCTTACCTTTAAGCACCTTCATATAGTGTCTTGCGTTGGTCCTATAAACCTAGGCAACAACCACGGGTCTGTAATTTGACCGCAAACACTACTAAGTATATAATTCAAGTCACTGATAGTCTAAACATCTAAATAGCTTCACTTATTACGGCTGGTCTTCAAGGGACATCTGGCGAACCTGGCAACTCATCGCGCCGTCGTGCAGTACGAGTTCGACCCTTGGTCTTTCGCCCTATTGAATGTTCGCGGCTGCCCTCATCACATCAGTCTGGTTTGGAGTGTGAGAGAGACGATACGTAGCTGTTGCAGACATAATGATAGACGAGGTAATGTGTTCATCCGACTTGGAGGCCTTAAATGTTTTAATTATTATGTTCTCTCCACTAACCAACTTTACTCCTAACCTCGATTAATGAAATTTACAAACACATGTGGCAGTCCGGGGATTCGAACCCAGGATGCTCACACCGAATCCTGCATACCAATCTTAGCATGTACAATATCCCAGCCGCACTATCGGAGGCTGTGAATATGTGAATGGGAATAGTAATTAATGGGGCACTTAACCCTAGGGAGTAGGGAAGGCCTCTCGATAAACTACTACTGAACCAGAATTAATTAGTATGTCCTCTCCACTTACCAACTTTACTCCTAAACTCGTTCGTGGCCACCCCTTCGGGGATCACGGCGTCAGGCAATAGATAGATAGATAGACTCCTAAACTCGATTAATGAAATTAACAAACACATGTGGCAGTCCGGGGATTCGAACCCAGGACGCTCACACCAAAAATCAACACACTTATGCATTGCACCACGAAGACAGTTAAAAAAATGTTGCACAAGCCTACAATTTATTATGCAGTTTCGAATCCTGCATACCAATCTTAGCATGTACAATATCCCAACTGCACTATCGGAGGCTATGAATATGTGAATGGGAATAGTAATTAATGGGGCACTTAACCCTAGGGAAGGCCTCTCGATAAACTACAACTGAACCAGAATTAATTATTATGTTCTCTCCAATCTTTAATTCAAATTTAAATCTATGAATCAATTTTGAATTTAAAGCTTTTTACTGTCTTTTTAATAGTTTGCGCAAAATAGGATGTATTGTTGGTTATTAGGAACGAGAATTGTTAAGCGGTGATTTATAGAAAATATTTATCTTTTATCTTTGAGTTTATTTATTATATGTTTTATAAAGTTGAGAATTCCCTATGTCATTAAAACGTATGTTTAAGAAAAATCCTAAGATTCCCACTATCGAATCAGTTGACCAAGAATTGTCTGATATAACTTAGGCGGATAGCGGCAACCATTTTTGGGACGATAGTATTGAACATATAAATATATGGAGGTTGTTGATTGTCTGGCAAACCCTGGTACATCATGGGAAGCACCTATATATGCAAATGTTAATGAAAGAGTGTTAAAAAGTGGCACTTCGTGTGACACAACCCCAACCTATTTAGAACCTATAAAAACCTCAGTTCCACAACCTTCTATAAATCAAGTCAAAATGACTGGACCTGAGTCCCAGTCTTTCCCTTTAAATGTAGTACACGGCCAAGCAACGAAGCCGTTCACTGGTTTGGAAGAACACAGAAATATCTTCTCAGGTTTGGATGACGTCGATACGGAGATCGCGGCCAAAGGTATCACTCTGGAGAGGGCCAAAATTGACATTTTTCGCTCGAAAATTGACAAGGTAGATACCCCAGCGGGTTTTCTATTGGCGTGCGATGATCTTATCAATGCCAAGACTTACGATGAGTTCAGGGTAGAGTTCCTAGAGAAATTCAGTTCATCAGCCAAGTGTGCATTCTCGAAATTCCACGACTTTGCTGATCTGCTATTGAAGCAAAAGAAAAATCAGTCTGTGGACACATTATTGGCGCAGTGTTCACAATTCGCAAATTGCATGTCACATGACCAAACTCATCACACCTGGTTTGAGGATAGTAAAATAACACTAGAGCATCTGAGTAAACTGTTAGTGCTATGTCTTGTTAGTTAGTGCCTTGCCAGACTCCGTGAAACCGATCGCTAGGAGGATTGAATGTCCGCCTACGATGTCTCTCAATAAATTCACAAAGGAACTGCGCAAATCTTGTGATACGAGCGGTATGATCACCGGTCAAATTCAGTTTTTGTGTGCTCACTTTAGAAATTCCTTACTTGTTTCCCCAGTTCAATCTGGACCTAAGCAGAATCAACCTAAACATTCCCAGCCTAATAAAAATTCCCAGGCTAGTGATCCTCCCAAAAATCAGAAATCCCCACAGGTAGGTCAGAGTAGACAAAGTTACAGCACTCAAACATGGAATTATCAGTCACCCCAATATCTGGGCGGTGGCCAGAGACCGCAGGAATATGGCGGCGGCGGCCAGGGTGCGCAGGTCCTGGCGATAATGGGCAGTGGCGCCAGTGGTCAAAACAGGGATGTGTTTTTATTGTGGTATACGGGATCACATTGTTCCTCGTTGTAACATCAAAGCCAAAGAGCTATATGAATATATGGCGGGTAAGCAGCCTTTCTGCCGTAGATGTTAAACAAAAGACCTCCGGACCGGAAGTAAAGGTTGATATAGATGATTGTAGGGCGACTCACGCAACATCGGGGGAAGCCTTCGATCGAAGCCAATCAATCAAACATAAGGGATAATTGTACACAGACTCCGAAGCTCCATACTTTAATGATAAGTGCTCTCATGTAATCACCTGACTCGTTAATTATGAAGTCGTATGTAAATGATGCAGCTATAAGTCTTTTAATTGATACGGGTTCTCCTGTGAACCTAATGTCTAGCTCTGCATTTAACAGATTGAATCGTGATGATTCGTTAAAACTTTAATTCCCGGATGTTAATCTACAGATTGTTTCAGGGGATAATATTTTAATTTCGGGGTTACGTACTTACCGATGGAATTGCGCGAGGGCTTAGATTTAATGACGGAGAAAGTGTACGTTGTGGATGGGTTAAACATTTCATCAGACCTTTTGTTGGGTTTTAAGACAATGAGGGACAGGTAGTTCTTAGAAATTCCTGAGATGAATGGTGTATCTGTTAACGGTACTTTCATTGAGGCCTCATCTAGTTCTCCAGAGGGTTTACAATTTGTTTCAAGGTGTATACGTATGAGTAAATCGAGCATTATGAAGAGTGGTAAGACCCTTCGAACGATGCGTAATACATCTGGTTGTAAGATCGCGGACAGCCGACGCCGGCTTGTCCCCTCGGATTGTCCCGTGGTCCCAGTCCCTGATATTAAATTGCATGATTATTTGGAGCAATCTATGAGAGATTCTGATATTCTCATACACAGTAATACTATCATTGAACCACATTCTGCGAGGTTTGTTGACGTTCATACAAACAATCTTAAGAGTACAGTAAATTCTGTTGTTTTATTGCCCGACACTTCGGCTATTAAAGGTATTACTTTAGTGCAGACGCTTCATGAAGTGGATGACACTAATGTTTTTCGGACTCTCATTTTAAATGCCACAAATGGCTTAACGAAATTGTATGCGGATACGAAGATATGTAATGCTTCTTGCGTACCTTGTAAATTTGAAGAAATTAATTCCTTTCCCGTGGCTTCAGTGCGCACAGGGAATTCTCCTGGTACGGATGATAGAATGCGTAAGATTTATGTGGACTTACAAGGTACTGATTTTCCTGAGGCTCAGGGTCCGCTTAAGGCGTTATTGAGGGAATTTAATGAGTCCGTACATTTAAAGTGGGATGCAATGGGGTTTACTGACATTTTGTACCATAAAATTGTGTTGAGTGACAAGAATAAAAAACAGGTTACCTTCCCATGTACCGCTTGTCGCATAGTCAACGTGAATTAACTGATAAAAATGTTTCGGATTTATCGTGTCAAGATGTCATCCAACCTTCTACGTCGCTTTGGCAGTCACCTCTTTTCTTAGTTCCGAAGAAAGCCAAGGGAGAATTTTGGGTTGTTGTAAATTTCAAAAATTGAATACCCTCACAGAGACCGATAATTTTCATATGCCGGCGATACCGGAAATTCTTGCTAGTTTGGGGACTGAAAACCGTGTTTTTTCTACCCTCAATCTTTCGAGTAGTTTTCATCAAATCGGTTTATCACCAGATTCGAGACAATATACAGCATTTAATTCTCCCTCCGGTACCTTCGAATACAAGCGACTACCTATGGGCCTTAAAATCTCACCTGCGATTTTTCGGAGAATAATGAATAATGTTGTGGCAGGTTTGATCGGCCATAATGTTCATGTATACATAGACGATATTATCATTTTTTCTAGAATAATAGAGGAACATCTTATTGCACTGAGAAATATATTTTCTAAATTAAATGAAGCAGGTTTAAAAATTAAAATCAGCAAATGTAAATTCCTAAGAAACTATTATTTTTGGGGCATGAATTAATTCCGGATGGAGTAAATACCACTGCTCAATTAACCACTTCTATCACTAAATTTCCAAGACCCACTACCGTTAAACAGTTACGGCAATTCCTGGGTCTCTCAGGATACTACCGTGCCTTTATAAGGAATTATGCAGGCATTGCAAAGCCTCTAAATATTTTACTTAAAAAAGACGCTAAATTTTTGTGGGGAGTTGAACAAGAGGGAGCGTTTACTGAGTTAAAAGCCAGCTTAACATCACGACCAACCCTTGCCTTCCCTGATTTTAAGAAACCTTTCTTTATTAATTCTGATGCTTCATACACTGGGTTTGGGGCTATTTTTATGCAGTATGACGATAGGGATCTCTTACGGCCGTTAGGATTCGCTAGTCGTTCTTTAAAACCTGCAGAACAGAATTATTGTGTTACCGACTTATAAGGTGCAGCGCTAATTTGGGCTTTGAATACTTTTTG
Organism: Lithodes maja; assembly: GCA_037953745.1. Taxonomy (NCBI): domain Eukaryota; kingdom Metazoa; phylum Arthropoda; class Malacostraca; order Decapoda; family Lithodidae; genus Lithodes; species Lithodes maja. The sequence goes on from JBAKBP010003554.1 coordinate 28,180, forward strand.
TGAGGTGATATATAGGTATGAGGTAACTGTTTGGACAGACCATAAGCCTTTAATTAAATCGTTCGATGATAAACTTCTCATGGGTAGACGTGCCAGGTGGAAGTTGACTTTAGCATCGTACAATCCTACATTATTATACGTTGAAGGCAAGCTCAACACACTTGCCGATGCGTTATCAAGGAATCCTGTTTGTTTCATTTCTGTTAATGCACTGTTGTGCAGTAGGAGTATTGCGTTAGACCAACGTAAAGATATTTTTTGGGGTAAACTTATTCTTGCTTTAGAATTGGGTGATTTTAGCGATACTGTTCCTAGTCATCCCAACTTAGCAGGTTTTGATTATTTTATTTTTTAAATGCATAAAGGTTGTTTGTACAAGAAATGTGATATAAATGACAGAGTAATTTAAGAACTCATCCCGGAATCACAAATTAGTACATTATTACCTATATTACGTGATCATGATACAATTGGGCATCCTGGAAAGCTTCGTTCGTTGAAACAAGCACAGAGAAATTATTATTGGCGAACAACGTAAAATGATATATATAGGTATATTGACTGTTGTTCAACATGCGCCTCTATTAAACCTAAACTGAGCTCGGAAGCGAAAATCAGGGAATATCCGATTCCTGCGTATCCTTTTGATGTAGTTGCTATAGATTTATCGAAACTTCTGTTGACTTATGCAGGTAATCAATATGTAATGCTTACTATTTGTCACTTTTCACGGTATGTCGTGTTATCGGTGTTGCAAGATGGAGAGGCGAAATCGGTTACTAATACATTTTTAGCGGACGTCGTGTGTATATTTGGTTGTCCTAATACAATTATAACTGATAATGGTACAAAGTTTTGTAATTCTAGTTTGACGAAACTCTGCGATGAATATACTATGGATCATGTCACTGTTTGTCCTCATTCACCCCAGTCTAATGGCTTAGCTGAACGCGCTAATTAGTCCCTGATCCGTGCACTTCGCAGCTTATTACTAGATCGTGATACGAGCACTTGGGATTCCGTTCTTCATTTTCCAGAATCTACACTAAATTGTTTGATAAATTCCTCGATTGCGGATTCGCCGTACTTTATTGTTTTTGGTAAAGATATGAGACTTCCTCACAATTCATTGGTTAAGTCAAATCCTCCTGTTTACAACTGCGATGATTACGTTTTGTATTACTTGAGTAATTTTCGGTCTATTTATAAGACCTTACGCAGTTCACTGTCGAAATCAAAGGAAGACATGATTAATGTAGCGAATAAACGTAAGAGGGATGTTAATATCGATGTAGGTGATCTTGTTTTCTTAAGGACATTTTACTCTAAAGAAAAATTACAACCTGTTTTCGAAGGTCCTTACCGAGTAATTTCAGTCGACAAGAATAGTACTGTTATAAAACACTTAGAAAAGGGCGTTGAGAAAAGGACTCATGTGAATCATTTGAAACGTGTAATACGCAATCTACCTGGATACGAAGATATTTCTGTGGAACACAAACCTTTGAGTCCGAGGAATATTAGAGGACGTAAACGGCCTAAAAAGACAACGTTGCTCATAAATATAATTTGAGGTCGAGTAATGTTGCTTTTGTTAAGAGGAAAGTAATTTTGTAGCTCAATGGTGGGTTGACAGTTTGGGTATGAATTTGGATTAATTTTACATGTAAATTGTTTTAGTCACTCAATTTTGTTTAATTTGTTCATGATTCCTCAGATGGGTATCGTAGGGAGGATTGTGGTGCACTTCCTGGTATTATGGATATTGGGATGAGCGGTTGGACGGCTACGAACTGTCACCGCTAGCGCGGACAAACCTTCCAACCTCACTCGTTTGTGGATGATTTTGAGGCCACGAGGTAATGTAATTCTAGTATCTGACATAGTAGGATCCTACGTGGATATGTCATACTTATCTAAGATTAAACGTAGTTGTGGTAGTGTTTCGGAGAATGTCATAATTATGAGTGATATTTTGGATAATCTCAGGAATTGACTAAGCACTCTAATATTCAGGCTGTGGACTTATTTCATTCAATGCGCTGGAAATTGTCAGTTGTGCAGTATGAGGTGGATCATGTTTTTCGTAATGCAGAACCTGACTCACTCTCTCGCCGAAAGAGGGGGGGTGATTAATATTGGTGGTAAACTTCTTGGGGGCTTGTTTGGCCTTGCCACTGAGGATGACCTTCAGTCGATGGAGAGTAAAATTGAGGATGTCTATTTAGAGAAACTGGACAGGATGATGTCTACGATTAACATGAATCTACAAAGCATCCATCGTCAATACTGTTAATGAAATGAATTAAGTTATTAATGAGGTACAGAATACCCTGAATGAATTAAACAATACTGTAACGTTCTTTGAATAACTTGTTGTGATATCCACTCGTATTGATACTTTCCATATTATGTCTACGATTTTGGGGAAGGATTTTGAACGTTATATGCATGCTTTAGTTCACGCGGAGAATGGACTGGTGACATCTGACTTACTTTCCATGGATGACTTATTCAATTTGCTGAGGTTGGCACAAAGAGAACTAGATTTGATCCCTCTTGTAAGTCATTCAGAATGAGAGTATTATTACCGCTTTCTCGAAGTATATGTGAGTCAAGGTAAATTTCTTATTTTAATCCCGTTTGCATCTGACATTATTTTGTCTTGGTCTGAAGTTATACCATTTCCGGTTAAATTTCATAATTCCTTGCTCACTATTAATTTTCCTTCCGAGAATTTGTTGGTTTCCAAAGGGAAGTGTACAGATGAATATCACTCTCTACTGAGTTTCTCCACTGTTAATGCGCTTTGTCACATGGTTTTTGGAATGTTCACCATTTGCCCAGCGTCTACCGTTCCTCTGCTACCGATGAATTCTAACAAATACGTTCAAGCCATCGCTGGTAATTCCTAAGTCATGGATTTTTGTAATTTCACTCCGGTTCAATTTCACCCATTTTTCCACGTTCACGTATTTAATACTCACTTTCTTTATTTTGTCAATGCTTCTGATCTAATTATTACTTGCCCGGACAGAGCACCCTTTCATAAATCACGTATTGGCCAAGTAAATGTAAGGGACTCTTGTTTGTTGGTTTCTTCTCATCTTACTATTTACTCTTCTTTCACTCACATGCTTTCGATCACGGAGCAGGATATTCGTTTTGCAAGCATCCCGTCTGACGTAAATATTTCGAGTAACTTTTCATTTCCTAAGATCATTTCATGTGAGATTGAAAATTTGGAGCTGATAAATTCATCCATGGACTCTATTTCGTTTATGCATTACGTTCGCTTTGAGTTCATCTACCCTCTTCCAGTGTTCATTAGTCTTGTTTTATTTATTTTGGTTGTCATTTTCATTATAATTGCTAAGAAACATTGAGGGTAGGTTGACAATGATTGAGATTATTCAAACTGTTGGAAAACAATTGTTTTCATTATTTTTGAAGGTAGTAGGGAATTGTAAACAGACCTGTGGCAATTTGGTTGGTCCAATTACCGTGTTCAATTTACTATGCGACATTATTTTAGTTTCTTGGGGTTTTATTTTTCAGATTCGTTTTTAATTATTTAGCTTTGACTATTTCTAATATTTTTGGTTAACTAGGCCTATTTTGCACAATTAATTTATGTTTGCATATTGCATATATACTCATTGGTTTAATATTGCATATATACTGATTGGTTTAATATTGCATATATACTGATTGGTTTAATATTGCATATATACTGATTGGTTTAATATTGCATATATACTGATTGGTTTAATATTGCATATATACTGATTGGTTTAATATTGCATATATACTGATTGGTTTAATATTGCATATATACTGATTGGTTTAATATTGCATATATACTGATTGGTTTAATATTGCATATATACTGATTGGTTTAATATTGCATATATACTGATTGGTTTAATATTGCATATATACTGATTGGTTTAATTTACCTTTACTTTATATTACATGTTGGCAACCAGATTTACTTTATATTACATGTTGGCAACCAGATTTACTTTATATTACATGTTGGCAACCAGATTTACTTTATATTACATGTTGGCAACCAGATTTCTTTTCTTTATAATAAATCTTCACCACAGAGCTTATAAATGTTGAAAAACAATTATATTCTACTTCTAGATCTTCGTCACAGTGTTTATATATGTTGAACTTTAGTCTTTTAACTCTTGAAAAACGAGTTATCAATTTTTGTGGGTGTTAGCTTAGACTATAACCTACAATAAATTGTTTGTATTAATATTACCGAGCAATGAATGACAAGATGGGATTTGAACAAAGACATTGGTTGAGTGCTGTAGTACTTGATGGGTCCCATAAAAGACATTGGTTGAGTGCTGTAGTACTTGATGGGTCCCATAAAAGGGCACTATGAACTTTCTCTACATTTATTCAATTATGTTCGATTTTTGCGCTTGTGTCTTAGATTGTTTATGTTATATATATATACATTTCTATATATATATAATCTCTATATATCTTTATTATGTTTTTTTTCCAGATTGTTCTTATTATTTTTTTTTTTTAATTAAATAGTTTCACAAAAATTTAAAAATCTTAAACAAATTACATAACGGAAACATTATTCTTAATACTTGTTTGCGGGTAATTTCAGTGGTGGAAATTGTATCTCTAATTTAAAAGGGGGCGTGTTATGTACTCCTATGTTGCTTACATAACCAATTTTATTCCTTACTTACATATTTAGAGGGGTTACTTTTCTTATAGCCATGTGTACTAATATTCATATTATAACAACTTAGATTTAGTTATCATTGTATTTCTTGTTTTACATACAAGGAGTGTAGGCGACAGGAAAAGACAGAATGTATTCAGTTGACCTTTCAGAGGAACAGGTCATGGGAATCACTATCATCATCACTGGTATCATCAAATCACTCCTACCCACTATTACGTGATCAGGATGTGGATAGGGTGTGATCGGGTTGTGTTTCACGTCTGCTATGGGCATGATTGAGGGTTTAAACCACACCCTGTTATGTAATCTTGACAGGTATCGGTAAAGAGTTATGTAAGATTCATAATGTATGGCGAGACGTCATTAAGAGGGTGTAATCCAAGGTGATATAAGGTGAAGATATGGTGTAGAGCAGAAGAGAAGGAGACCCCCATCAATTGTTGACTTTAACCCCTAATCACTCTTCCACATGTGTCCAAATTCCCCCCTTCCCCTCTTTCCCTCCCCCCTTCAATTATCACCTATTTTTCTCTTATTCCTGTGATTATCGGTTTATTTATGGCGCCAAAATTCCCTACCCGGTTTCAAGGTCGAAAGGGAGGGGAGAGAGAGAGAGACTAGCCCGCACTGCCTCCAGTCTCGCTCGAGAGCTCGTGAAGGGAATGTGCAGTTTCACTCTCTGTCAACTCCATGAATGAATCGCTCGGCAATATTTCGTGTTTGTCACCCCCCAAATACTATTCCCAATTGTTTTATTGTTGTAACATGTAACTATCTTCGTATTAAACATAAAATAGGCGCATGTGAATAAGTAATAACAATATTTATCGGATAATGACGATTTTTGTCAGAAATTAATGCAACAGCTTCGCCCCACACGATGTTTAACGAATCGGAGTCTCGCCGCGGATAGGTTAATCAAGATAATTCTTACCTTTAACCCATAAACGGCGAGAAAGCTCATAAGAAGTTTTACTGGGCGAGGGCGGCAAAGCTCTTAAGAGGGAGGCCTAAAAAAACAATTTAAACGGCCCCAGTAGCACTAAACAATGTTTTTTTTTTTTTTTTTTTTTTCCCCTATACCTCATATCACTCGTCCACATACCCTCCTTCCCCCTTTTCCCCTCTCCCTTCAATTATCACCTATTTTCCTTGTTATTCCCTAATTCGTTGGTATAGTTTTGTGCTAACATTAGCAAAATGTGTGGAGGATGTGCTTACGTGACAAGCGAGTGTGTTATACAACCGAGTGTGTGAATGAGTAGGCTCAGTGTGGCTTGAGGCCTCGTGGAGGGAGGGGTTGCCTCAATTTTCTCCATAATTCATAAATGGGCTGGTCCATCTATATTCGCGATTTTGACCGGAATTTTTTTATTTTCTATCTATCTATCTATTGCCTGACGCCGTGATCCCCGAAGGGGTGGCCACGAACGAACCGCCCCCATGCACCTCTGTCCCCAGTCAGTCGACGCCCCTCCCCCCAACCAGCACCGCCTTCATTCATGTAGTTCCTCACTCCATCCTTCCACCTCATATTCGGTCTACCTCTCCCCCTCTGTCCCTCCACCTCGCTCTCGTACACCCTCTTAGTCATTCTCTCGCTTTCCATACGTTCCATATGGCCGAACCATCTCAAGTTGTTCCTTTTCACACTTTCCAGCACATCTACCTCCACACCACACCTCCTTCTTACTTCCTCATTAGTCTGTCTATCCCTCCATGTAATTCCGCATGCACTCCTTAAGTAATTCATTTCCACTGCTCTCACTCTTGGTCTGAGTCTCTCAACCAACGTCCATGCTTCGCTTCCGTAAGTCAGTGTCGGGATTACCACACTGTCATGCAAGGACTTCTTCACTTCCATACTGACCACCCTATTTCTTGTTACTGCTTTTAGCGTTCCTACAACCCTCTTCCCCTGTTGTACCCTCTCCCGCACCTCTTCATCCATAGTCCCATCTTTACTCAACACACTGCCCAGATACTTAAAAGAGTTGACGATCTCCATAGCCTGACCGTTCAGCTTCACCTCACACTCTGTGACTTCACCCCTTTCGAAGACCATAACCTTGCTCTTCCCCGTATTTACCTTCAAATTCCGTTTTTCGCACACTGTTCCAAACTCATTTACCAGACCCTGCAACTCCCATTCATTATCACTCATCAGAACTGTATCATCCGCAAACAGCAGTATAGGTAGCTTCCACTCAATTCCCTCCCTTTTCAGCGATACACCAACATCCACTGCTCTTGATAGTATTTCTTTCATAACTCCATCCATATATACAGTAAACAACCACGGGGACATCACACACCCCTGTTTCAAACCAACATTCAGGTCAAAGAACTCGCTCTGCTCACTCTCCACACGTACTGCCGCCTTTGCACCCTCATACATGCTCTTCACTACTTTCAGCAACTTGCCCTCTACTCCGTATATTCTAAGTACTTTCCACAAACCTTCTCTATCCATTCTGTCATAGGCCTTCTCCAAGTCCATAAAGGCAACATACACCTTTTGTTTCTTCTCCAGATACTTCTCCACAACACAATTCAGGGTAAAAATCTGATCTACACATCCTCTTCCCTTCCTAAAGCCTCCCTGCTCGTCGCCTATCCATTTCTCCGTTCTCACTCTCACTCTCTCAATCACTACCCTACTGTATACCTTCCCTACTACGCTTAGAAGACATATTCCTCGGTGGTTACCACACACTCCTCTTTCCCCTTTGCCCTTATATAGGGGGACTATTATGCCAGTCTTCCAGTCATCGGGTGCACTCCCCTTCTCCCATGCTAGTTTGCACATTTTCCATACCCATTCTATCACTATCTCACCACCATACCTCAACATTTCCCCACACACTCCATCTGTTCCTGGTGCTTTCCCCAACTTCACTCTTTTCATGGCTTCCCACACTTCTGACCTCCTGATCCCCACCTCCTCCTCCACTACTTCTCTTCTTCTCCCTCCCATACCATATCCAGCTATGTTTGCTGGCTCTTCATTCCTTTCATTTAGCAACTCACTGAAGTACTCCCTCCATCTTTCGACTCTCTCTTGCTTCTCGGCTAGCATTCTCCCATTCTTATCTTTCACACCCTTACTGTTTCCCTTGCTACCTTCCCTAACTTTCTTGACTTCTTTCCAGAACAGTTTCTTACTCTCCCTCCATTTTACACTCAGATTCCTTCCAAATTCCTCATCTACTCTTCTCTTACTTTCCTTCACTACTCTCTTCACCACCCTCTTACTCTCCACGTACCTCGCTCGTTTCTGTCTCTCGGAATCTTCATTCCCTCTACTACCCAACCACTCTCTATATGCTTTCTTCTTTTCTTCCACAGCTATTCTTACCTCTTCTGTCCACCATGCTGTACCTTTCACTCCCCTCCCTCTTCTCCTCACTCCACACACCTCCTCACATGCTGCACATATCTCATCCTTAAACACCTTGCTCATCTCCTCCACTTCCTCCATAACTTCCGGGTCGAACCCACCTAGTCGTCTTTCCACTGCTCTCCTGTACTCCTCCCTGACTTCCTCCTCCTGCAACCTCTCCACCCTCCTCACCATTCCACCCTCCTCTCGCCTCCCTCCCGCTCTCCTTTTATTTTCACTTGTTTTATTGTTGTTACAGGTTACTATCTTCATAGTGAAGGTAAAATAGGCTCATATGAATAAGTAATAACGATATTTATCGTAAAATGATGATTATAGGCCTGAATGGAGCCACTATGCTCGCCCATGGGCAGCTAGTTCAATACCCCCCCCCCCCCCTCGACATTGCTGGGTTAAGCACCTACATAATTATGAACCATATATAATGTACAATTAAACATTAACATTTATCAAATGCATCTTGAAAAAACGCTATATGACTTAATTATTATGGTAACAATGTTGATAAAAACGGTTTACAACAAAAATATATGGATAAATTATGAAAGTTAACATAAAATAGTATTTTTATAATTTATATATAGGTGTTTGATATGCTGATTTAAGTTGTATGTTTCCTTTTAAAACCCTCTAGCGGGCAAGCAGCCTGTACTGGCTATTTAAACGTGTTATTTCAGGATGGACTTTCACCATGTTTTGATGACGTAGATGCCATGGGAAGCCTACAGCCAGTAGGAGCACTCCTCAACTTTTGCCTCATCCAATCAGAGCTTTCTAGCTCCACCGGTGGCGTGGGTAGGAAGGGAGAAGCGAGGCAGTCTCTTCAACGCAGCCACAGGAGCAACATCTTTGTCAAGTTACTCTCACTGTGGCCCCCCCCCCCCCCCACGCCTTTAGTTATAGAGGTAGGTTTATGAACACTTAGCATGGCATAGCCAGATAAATGTGCTTCATGGTGATATGTATGAACAATTTGTTGCGCAAAGTAAAATAAGTTAAATTGATGTCGACATAGTGTGTATCCTGCGCAGGATTTGTGCCCGGCCTACGAGGAACCATACTTATCCCGCACTGGCTACTTTGCCTGTGGTGCAGCAAACCATAGATATCCTGGACGGGATATATTGCCCGAATAGGGAACGAATATGGTGAAATGTATGGTGCCATTGAGATAGTGATAATGGCTTTTGTAGATACATAGGGCTGATATGATGTTCATGTTGCATTAGTAAGATGAACATTATTTTGTTATGTGCATTTTTATGGACAAATTAATTACAGTGTTAGTGAGCATAGTAATAGTTATGGTGCATTTTATGATGATGAATTGTGATGAATATGGCCATAACTAAATTTCTTCTCCATTTGTTTCAGGTCACAGCATCCAGGTTTTATCGCCAGAGGGAGGTGAAGGCCAGGTGGGTGGCCCCTCAGTCTAATGCAGACAGCGATTTCTAGGTGGAGGATGACGCCCTACAGGAGGCCCTAGATGATGATGTACTGGATCCTGACTTGCTCCTGGACATCCCTGATGATGATGTCACCCCCACAGCCTTATATTAGTACACAAAAAAGGCTTAGTTGTCTATGTATAGGAAATTGGTAAAGGGTCAAGTGTTTTGTTTTGGTTGCCATTTTTAAGGGCATACTTGCTTGTTTGTATGGCCATTTTTAAAGGGACTGGTCTTATGATGTGGCGAACATATCATTGGTGGTATTTAATTATTGATGGAACTGGTTAAATTAACTCACGTCTTGTTGGGTGGCATTTAAATGGTAGGCATTTAAATTGTAAGTCATTTAATTAAAGGGAGTGTGTACATTACCATGCTATTAATGTATCTATGATTACTGTATTTGCCTAATTTACCTATTGTAACCTTACCTACTATTTTTTGCCTCATTGAAACTTACTTTCCTACTTGCTTAGGCTACCTACTTACTTACTTACCTGTTTTCGCTTACCATATTGTACTTACCTTGTTTTCACTTACCAATTAATTCTTATCTACTTGCTTACCTTTTTCCCCTAATTTGTCTTTACCTAATATATTATACTTGCCTTGTTTTCATTTACCTTTCTTTACTTACCTTGTCTTCTCTCCTTAGGTGTTGTGTCTAGGGTGCGGCCAGAGGAGATGCCAGACGTTCATGAGGACACTTCCGATGAGGAGGGGTCCAATGACCCGCAGCCTAAATGGAAGAAGGCCAAGAACACCAAGGCCCCTCAGCCCGACCGCATCTTGAACAAGGATGACATCAGAAAACTTCCAGGAGAAGTTCACTATAGACCTGGTGGATGATATTGTATACCATAGCAACGTCTATGCACGGCAGAGGGATGTGAATACCACCTTTTCCATCAACAGGCACAAGCTCATGGTCTTCATCGGCATAGTCCTGTACATGGGCATAGTCCACATGCCTGCTATCGAGGACTATTGGGCGGCACAGACCACAGCTCCACATGTGGCTGAGGTGATGTCCTCAAAGCGTTTCTGCCTCATCAGGTCCCTATTACACTTTAATAAGAATGAGAATACACAGACTTCGTCGATCAGGTTTTTAAAGATCAGGCAAGTCATCTCCTCAATCACCAGGCAGTTTCTCCAGGTCCGGGCTATGCCGAACCAGTCTATTGATGAGGTAATGGTGGCCTAGAAGGTATTGAGAGCTGTGAACCTGCGCCAATATATACAAACAAAGCTGACAAGTGGGGATATTAGCTGTTCTGCAGGGCAAGCATCGATGGATTCATCCATGGCATACTAATGTACCAAGGAGAGACCACCTTCAGCAGCCACACAGTTGAACTCAGCCAGGCTGAGTTACAGTTCCTGGTCAGCACTAAGACAGTAATTGCCCTCACCAAGACCATCAAGAACCCCAAACAGACGGCCATCTATACATACATACATAAAATATTAAGACTGAGTGCTCCACACATATGTGAAGTTTCAGTCTCCTGTCCTAATGGCGTTCCAGGCAACCCTTTTTTTTGTTTTTTCTATGTGATTGAGGGAGGCAAAAGGCATAACTGCCTATAGCGAGTGCCTCCCCCATAGTTGAAAGAGTGACAGGGCCAAAATCAAGGGACGTTCGAGTCAAAATGCCTGGACACACAGAGTTTGAAGCAATTTAAGTCATAGGAAGCGGGAAAGACTGATTCTGGGAGAGAGTTCCAGAGCTCAGCTGTTGAGTAGAAGAAAGTTTGAGAGTAACGTTTCACTCTTGGGTTGGAGAGTTGCACAGAGTAGGGGTGAGATTGAGTTGCAAGACGGATACCACGTGCCCTACGTAAAGGAGGTGGTATGCACTGGGATAGCTCTGAGGAACACTGATTATTATAGTAGCGATAGAATAGCGAGAGAGATGCAACATTGCGGCGGAGAGAGAAAGATTGCAGAGAGTTGGTGAGTGGACGGGAGTTAATGATACGATAGGCCTTCCTTTCAACCTTGTCTAGGAGAGTGGTGTGAGAGGAACCTCCACACACATGTGAACAATACTCAATACAAGGGCGCACTATGCCCCTGTACAGAGCAAGAAGCTGTGCAGGGGAAAAGAACCCCCTAAGGCGGTTGAGCACACCCAGCTTCTGGGAGGCTGCCTTAGCAAGACTGGTAATATGGTCCTTCCAAATGAGAGCAGAAGAAAAAGAGACACCAAGAATATTGAGAGAAGATGAAGGGTTGATTTTTGTATTGTTGAAGAATAAGGGATAGTCCGCTGGGAGATCCTGACGGGTAGATAGATGGAGAAATTGGGTTTTGGAAGCATTAAAGTTAACAAGGTTTTCTCTGCCCCAATTGGAAATAGTATTTAGATCAGAATTTAAGAGTTCTATGACTTCATTACGTTTGTCGTTGAGGGATTGCTGGCTGGGGCATTCTGAAAAACTAATGGAGTAGTGTAAGGTTGAGTCGTCTGCGTATGAATGGATGGGAATTAAGGTACAGTTAAGGAGATCATTTAAACAAAATAGAAAGAGAATAGGAGATAGGACAGAACCCTGAGGAACACCGGAGTTTATAGGGTGAGGAAGTGAACAATGGCCGTCCACAACCGCGGCTATGGAACAGCCGGAAAGGAAATTAGAGACAAAGGCACAGATGGAGGGATAGAAACCGAAGGAGGGTAGTTTAGAAATTAAAGATTTATGCCAGACTCTATCGAAGGCTTTCGATATGTCTAGTGCAATAGAAAAAGTCTCACCGAAGTCCCGAAAGGAGGATGACCAAGAGTTAGTAAGATATGAAAGAAGATCACCAGTAGAGCGACCCTTAAGGAAGCCATACTGGCGATCTGAGAGCAGATTATGAGAAGAGAAATGCTTAAGAAATTTGGAAGCAAGAATAGTTTCAAAAACTTTAGAAAGACAAGAAATCAGAGCAATTGGACGATAGTTGGAGAGTTGAGAGCGGTTACCCTTCTTTGGGACAGGTTGAATGTGAGCAAACTTCCAGCATGAAGGGAAGACGTTAGAGGATAGACAGAGACGAAAGAGTTTGCCTAGGCAGGGAGTCAGCACGGAAGCACAGTTTTTGAGAACAACAGGAGGAACACCGTCCGGACCGTACGCCTTATTAGTGTTAAGCCCAGAGAGGGTAGAAAGTACATCTTTAGAAGAGATTAGGATATTAGGCATAAGTAAGAGAGAGGAGGGCGGAGAGGGAGGAATAGCACCGGAATCATCCAAGGTGGAGTTTCTAGCAAAAGTTTGAGCAAAGAGTTTTGCTTTGTCAGAGGAAGAAGTGATGGTTGTGCCATCAGAGTGGGAAAGGGGAGGGAAAGACGAGGAAGAGAAATTGTTGGAGAGGTTTGTGGCTAGATGCCAGAAAGCTTGGGGAAGAGCTAGAGCTAGAGTTAACCCGGCAACGGAGAGATAGCTCTTAAGAAGTTTTACTGGGCGAGGGCGGCAAAGCTCTTAAGAGGGAGGCCTAAAAAAAAAAATTAAACGGCCCCAGTAGCACTAAACAATTTTTTTATTTTTATTTGTTTTATATTTATGTATTTTTTCCCCTATACCTCATATCACTCCTCCACATCCCCTCCTTCCCCCCTTTCCCCTCCTCCTTCAATTATCACCTATTTTCCCTGTTATTCCCTAATTCGTTGGTATATTTTTGTGCTAACATTAGCAAAATGTGTGGAGGATGTGCTTACGTGCCTAGCGAGTGTGTTACACAACCGAGAGTGTGAATGAGTAGGCTCAGTGTGGCTTGAGGCCTCGTGGAGGGAGGGGTTGCCTCAATTTGCTCCATAATTCATGAATGGGCTGCTCCATGTATATTCACGATTTTGACCAGAAAAAAATATATTTTCACTTGTTTTATTGTTGTTACAGGTTACTATCTTCATAGTGAAGGTAAAATAGGCTCATATGAATAAGTAATAACGATATTTATCGTAAAATGACGATTATAGGCCTGAATGGAGCCTATAATTATGCTCGCCCATGGGCATGGAGTTCATAACCCCCTGCTCGCCGTTTATGGGTTAAGGGCTGCTTCACTTGTCAAGTTTTTAAATTTGAGATCGGCACGTATAGTCCGATTCCAGGTCTTCCTCGGTCCACTCCTTGCTGCAGCTCCCTCCACAATCACAGACCTGCATCTTTTCACTCAATTTTGTTCATCCATTCTCTCAACATATCCATACCATCCCCGTCTACTTGTACGCATCTCCTCTCAATACTCTTTATACCTAAATGTCTCCTCAGCTCATCATTTGTTATTCTATCCTGCAGCCTGGCCCCACAATTGCATCTCACCATTCTTATCGCATTACGTTCCATTCTGTTGATATCCTCTACTTTAACGGCCCATGTTTCTGAGGCATACGTCATTGCACTTCTATCACATGAGGCATACATCTTCCCCTTCAGGGAGAGAGTAATTTTTGTCATGGTCAGATTTGGCAGCAGTTCTCTGAACTTCCCCCAGCCACATCTAATTTTAGCGACAGTGGCAGCCAAAGCCCCATCACTGGCAGAGATGGTATCTCCTAGGTAACAAAACTTGTCCACCAGCTCCAATGACTCATTTCTAAAATTCACAGCCATAGGATGATCATTTAACACAAGCTCGCATTTGCATACTACGCACTCAAATTTCTCGATTTCTGACTTATCCTTCGGCAGGGGTTCTTTTATTCTACTACAGCGCTTACTCCCATGGTGCACCCAACATCGACATATGCTACATCCAATCGAGTTAGTGCCCACACCCTTTCCACACACTGCACATGGGTATGCACCGCTCTTCTCCACATTTCCTCGTCTCGATCTACAATGCATAACCTTGGTTTTGTTAATACCGACTCTTAAACCCCTGCTCGCCATGTCCTCTCTCCATCTTCTAAATTTGGCCTCAGCATCTTGCACTTTGTCAGCTATTAGGACTAAATTGTCTGCATAAAACAGTTCCCACAGGAGTCCGGATATAAAAAACTCTAGACAGTGCCTCCAGAACCATAATAAAGAGGAGGGGGCTTAACACTGAACCCTGATGAACTCCAACACGGACTGTGAACTCCTCACTCAGTACATCTTACACCCTTACACCAAGTTTCCTCGTAGCCCACTGCACAACATCTCTAGGCACCCTGTCAAAGTCCTTCTCCAGGTCTACAAACACAAAGTAAAGATCCTTGCCTTTTAGTAAGTATATTTCCTGTATCTGCCTGACCATGAAGATAGCATCGGTTGTACCACGTCCTGGCATAAAACCAAACTGCATATCATGAATGGAGATGCTTTGCCTGATCAAACCCTCAAAGTCTCTCGCAGACATTCATGATTTGGTCAAGCATTTTCAGGCCCCTATAATTTCCTTATCTAGCGCATCCCCTTTTCCTTCGTATATATTTACTATTACACTTTTGTGCCAATGCTCGGGGATTTTCTCATCTTTATGAATGGTGTTTATCAACTCAGTGACTAATCTGACACCAGTCTCCCCTGAGGCTTTCATCATCTCAGCGACAATGTCAGAGCACCCTAGAGCTTTACCATCCTTCATTTTATTGATTGCGTCGCTCACTACAGCTGGTGCTATCAAAGGAGGGGGTCCAGATATTGTTTTTTCGATACTAAGCTGTTCCTTATCCCATTCAAACTCTCTAATTAGCAATCGTTCATAGTGTGCCTTCCATGCTTCTCTGATTTCATTTTCTGCATACACAATCTTCCCATTATCGTTTCTAACACATTGTTCACCTATAATATCCCTACTGTCATTTTTAACTCGCCTAGCTAGGTTGAAGATCCCATTGGGATTGTCAGTGTTACACACTTGATCGAGGACCGTGTCCTTAATGCCTTTTTTAGCATTGTACATAACTCTTTTGGCAGTTCGTTTAGCTGCCTGGTATTTCTCCTGGCAGCCTCCCTTCTTCCATGCTTTTGATACATCTCCTTTTTTCTTTCACAGCATGTTCTACCTCATCGTTTCACCACCAGGAGGTCTTATTCCTGGGGTGACCCTTTTTACATTGCTAGGCCTAGCTTCCTTATTTCTATTCATTTCCTATGCAGACAACTATTTCACCCGTATCCATCTTGTTGAGTACCTCGGGAAGGAGTATGGCTGTCGGTATGTAGGAACAGTAAGGAGCAACAGGATTGAAAAAGCACCACTGAGGTTGGTCAAGAACATGATGAAAAAAGTCAGTAGCAAGAAGGACCTACGATTACTGTTCTACCAATGGCATTCTAGCCGTTTCGTTGAAAGGATAACAAGATTGTGACTTTGCTCTCCTGCGATGCACGTCTCGAGCCAGTCCAGACAGTCAAGCGGTATGACAAGACTGCCAAGAAGAAGGTCGACGTGCCCTGTCCCAGTGTCGTCAAGGAGTACAATGGGAAGATGGGGGGCATCGACAAGTCTGAAATGCTGTCTCATCTGTACAAGGCTCCTATGAGGGCCAGGAGGTGGTATATGCGACTGTTTGGATATGTCATGGACCTATGCACACCCAACACGTGGCTGCTGTATAAGAGAGACTGAAAGACCCTTGGAGACAAACCTGTCACTTAAGACTTTCCGTCTAGACATTGCACGCTTTGCCAGGTGTCAAAAGGTCATGTTGTCGAGGGTCAAGAGGCAGTCACCAGATGTCCCCCCCTTCATGGTAGTGCCCTGCAGGGGGTAGAGGTCCCCAGTTGCACCTGACCAGCTGCACTATGACTCATCAAGCCTCAAGGAGGCACATGCCCACTTTCGTCCCCACTAGACAGACCTGCAAATACTGCTCCTAGAAGAACGACATGCACCGGTCCAAGTGGATGTGTGATGTCTGCGAGGTCGCCTTATGCTTGTCAGACACCCGGACATGCTTCACGACCTTCCACACACCACCTCGTCTTCAGCCCAGTCTCCATCATCTTCATCCCAGTATCCCTCGTCTCCAGACCAGTCTCCCTAGAAACTCCACACAGTGCCACACCTTTAGTCTCCCGGCCAGATAAATCTACCTCTACATAATGTTGTAAGTCATACTTATTTTATAACTTTTGTAAACTAATTTAAAATAATTTGCACATATTTTTTCACATGTATGCAATCTTTTTCCAATACAAAATTGATAAAATTCATAGTATTTTATTTCAAACAGGCTCTAGTTTCTAAGTAATTGTCATAATTTATTATCAAATCAATATTTGACACAATTCTAGTAATTTGAGTTTTTTTAATAACATCAGAGAGATAAAAAAAAAAAAAATTATGAATGGTAACGGGCAAATTATCCTGATCAGGATAACTATGGCTACCCATAGACCAGGCAAATATTCTGATCGGGATAACTATGTTTACTCGTAGACCGGGTGAGTAGCCCGGACGGGCCACTTCTTTGATGCAACTTTGCAAGCAATAGGTGCGCCAAATTAAAAACATCAAAGAGAGTGAACATGTCTTAGAAATACCTCTATTTTAACGTCCTAAGAGGGTTTTTATATGTATAAATGATTTCTATGAGTGCCCACTAAAGCGTTAATCTCCTTATACAACGATGACTATTGTATGATTATATAAATATATTATGTTAAACGTCAACAGTATATTGCATTAATTTATAAGCTGTATGGAGACAGTTTTAATTTTATAACTTGGAGGTCTTCCAATGCTAAATATAATCACCGAGTGATACTCGGAATATATTTAGAACTTGACATTGTAGTTATTAAAATCTATTAATTATGACAAGGCTAAAAGTTGAGCCCGCTAATCTCTTTTAACTCAGGAAGAACTGGAGCAATCTGCACATCAATTTACTGTTTGATTCTTCCCAAATTGTGGAAGTACCAGCTCGAATGCTCAAGTCCTTTATGAAGTTTGAGAAATTCGGGATCATGTATTTTAGGTTATCATAATGAACATAATGTTGACACTGTGGAGTAAACATAGAATAGTTGTTGACATACTCACAGATGTACTGTACATATAGTTTGTCGATATAGGTTATATTAGTTTGATGTTATAACCACCGGGAATGATTTAGATTACGATGTTTACGATATAACCTAACCTAGATCAATAGCGCAGTAGTTTAAAAACAAACCACTGAAATATATAAATACGTATACAGGTACATGACTACCTAGATGTAACTACATATGTATGACTAGATTATGACTGCAGAAATATGACTACAGACATTGTATATGACTACAGATATAAGTCAATACTGACTCATTAACAAAAATATCCATCACATCATCAACTCAATGCAGTAATGTCCCTCTATATGTATGAATGACGTGGCGATGGTGGCCAAATTCATCATGCATAATAATTATAGCTCGCATTAATTAGGTCCCACCATTCAGTGCAGCAAAATAATGAAACCAGGATGTAGAAACGTCATTCGATCTGTAATCTGTAGCAGATATTGATATATGTGGATACAAAATATATATGATACATAAAACGTATTCAAATGTATATTTAATAAACATTTGATAGCTGTCATACTGTACTCTCAGTCGACACACACCACAACCAATGAGGAACACCGTCGTGTGGGTGAATTCAAGACAACATAACATAGATCGGTGTTGGCAATCTTCCAAGTAGCACATGTTGGCAACCTTGCTGGGAGTTTCATGACCCATCTATCAGAATGAGACCCCTCCTATATTATACTATAATCTGATAGGCCTCATAAACACAATAGATCGTAGTAACCATCGTAGTTTGGTGGCTGAGACTAAGCCTCATTAGGTCATAAAATTATATGTGCCTCATAGACTTATAGTTTCTGCCTAACAGGTTATTTTCTTATACAAACCGTAATACCGATGATTAGCTAAAAAAACAAGATTAAATAATCAAATAAACCTGAAATTTTGTTTTACCTTTTCCGCCAGACTGCAAGGCCAAAGGGGATCAGTTTATCTTCCGTAAGTGCCAGGTTCACGGTCCATAAATTTGATCAAGGGTAGCTAACTTACTGCTTCACTTCTCTCTCTTTCTCCCCTGCGAGATAAATATGTGCATTTTTCAATAGAAAAATGCTGTTTGTCATAAATTGCAAGCTCGCTAACGCTCGCCAGGAAAATATTGACACATACATGGCACACCATTTCTTGGAATCGAAACGGCCAAACTAATGGGGCGAAGGTCTTAAAATTTCAAAACTAATATAGGTAAACATGAGGGAGAAGGGGGTCCAGTAAGCCGCCTGGATACGTGTAATCTGCGCCACCCCTGTATAGTGTTGTTGAAGGTTGGTAACTTACTGCTTCATCTCAACACCTTGGATCTATCTGGCCTCCCTTACTACAGTATATACATGTATCTTTATCGTGCAGGTTATATTGCTTCTCCTCAACACCTTGGCTCTCTCTGGCCTCCCTTACTACAGAATATATATGTATCTTTATCGTGCGCAGCCATGGATCAAAAAACGCCATCCGAGAAGAAGCAGCAGTGACATAAATCATCCAACGCCAAGAAAAAAACAGAGGCAACCGAGGACCACCAGTGATAAGGACCGAAGACAGCGAGGACCGAGGACAGCCATGAACGTAAATGTAGATCCGACAAGAACCAAAAATATTATTAAAGAGCGTTCCGTGAGTTCTAAAATAACAAATTTAAAGGTTTTCTATGCAAACGCTCGTAGCATACGCAATAAATTTTCAGATTTAGAGGAGCTAGTGTTTACAGAAAATTATGATGTGATTGGCATAACAGAATCTTGGCTCAATACAGAAGATAGAGACTTTTTAGCAGAGTATTCACTTCCCGGTTATGTAATGTTTGAGAAAAGCCGAATAAATCGAAATGGAGGTGGCGTTTTACTTTATATCAAAGAAAGTCTTAACCCTACCCTCTTGTCAAAAGCTCAAATAGTGAACGTCGAAGCATCTTTTGTGCTAATAAAGAATAATGAAGGTACAAAAATAATACTTGCATTAATATACAGACCTCCAGCTCAATCAGTGCAAACTGACCGAGAAATTTACGAACAAATTGCAGATGTAAGTAACTCACAAGATACCGTAATTTTTGGCGACTTAAATTTACCTGTGACCAAGTGGGGCGATACTCTTACTTCACACTCCGGACATGACTTGTATACGAACTTGCAAGAGAGTTCGCTTTATCAATTTGTTCTAACGCCAACCCGTGGTAATAACGTTCTTGACATTGTACTTGCAACAAAGGAAGAATTAATAGATAATTTGAATGTTGGTGATGAATTCAGTAACAGCGACCATCGTACGATAACTTTCACTTTAAAGTTTACTAGTAACGAACCAAATAGTAGCATCGAAAAAGTCCCTAATTTCAAGAAAGCAAACTTCCATAAACTTAGAGCTATGTTTAAAGAAACTGACTGGAGCTTATTAATTCACAATAACGACACAAATACATCTTGGAAGGTATTCGAAGCCACTTACCTATAAGCAGTGCAAGACTGCATACCATCGAAAATACGGCGTCCAGGCCATAATAATAAGCCCAAATGGTGGAATAAAGATATTTCAAACTGCCTGCTTGCTAACAAATTTGCTAATGATAGATTAAAATCCTCACAAAATGACGAAGAACGGCTGAAATTTGTAGAGCTACAACGCAAAGCCAAAAAGTTAATTAAGCAAAGTAAAAAGACCTTAGAGTTACATATTGCGAATCAAAGTAAAACAAACCCGAAAGAATTCTATAGTTATATCAGAAAGAAAAAAGTAGTTACTTCAACTATTGGACCATTAGTCGATGAAAATGGAGAATACACCAAAGACGAAGTACAAATGAGTAATGCCCTCAATACCTTCTTTGCATCAGTTTTTACAACAGAAGACCTCAGTGATATCCCTACACCATCGCCGATTCAGATTGATAATTCAGATGTTCTAAGCAATATCACCTTTACAGAGAGAGAAGTATTGAATTGTTTAGATAAACTCAAGGTAAATAAAACGCCTGGACCTGATACAATGTCGCCTAGAGTTCTAAAGGAAGCTAAGGATGAGCTTTCCAAACCACTGACATTACTATTCAATAAATCCTTGCAGTCTGGAACTATGCCCGATCAGTGGAAGCTAGCCAACGTAACACCGATATTCAAAACAGGCAGCAAATCCCTACCCAGTAACTATCGTCCAATTAGCTTAACCTCAGTTGTATGTAAAATGTTAGAAACGGTCATACGAGACAGACTCGTAAATCACTTAGAGGAAAATGACATACTTAAAGATACTCAACACGACTTTCGTAAAAAACGGTGCTGTTTAACAAACCTCTTAGACTTCTTCCACGATATCCTCAACCTCTACGATGAGAGTAAAGCTGTAGATATTATATACCTTGATTTTCAAAAGGCCTTTGACAAAGTTCCCCACAAACGTTTACTGCTAAAACTAAAAGCGCATGGAATACAAGACGGTGTGTTGAAATGGATAGAAAATTGGCTCAGCGACAGAAAGCAAAGAGTAGTCATGAACGGTAAGGCATCTAAATGGACCAATGTAAGTAGCGGGGTACCCCAGGGATCGGTACTAGGACCAATTTTCTTTCTAATTTACATCAACGACATAGATGAGGGTCTCACCTGTACAATCTCAAAATTTGCTGACGATACAAAAATTGCAAATAGCGTACTCTCAAAAGAACAAGTTGACGATATGCAACACAATCTAGATAAATTGTCATGTTGGGCCCAAATTTGGCAAATGAGTTTCAATGCGGATAAATGTAAAGTACTACATATCGGATACCTAAATGAGAAAGCAAACTATTCGATGAATGGCACTCAGCTTAAGAATGTAAACAGAGAAACCGATCTGGGAGTAACAATATCGAGTAACCTAAAACCGAGTCAACAATGTTCAGAAGTTGTTAAGAAGGCAAACAAAATAATTGGCTTTATAGGCAGGTCATTTGAGCATAAATCCAAAGAAGTTATCCTAACCCTTTACAATTCCTTAGTCCGCCCTCTTCTGGAATACTGCGTTCAATCCTGGTGCCCTTATTACCAAAAAGATATAAACAGGCTAGAACGAGTTCAACGTAGAGTTACCAAAATGATACCTAGCCTAAAGAACAAACCATACGAAGAGCGTCTTAGAGAATTAAATCTATTTCCTTTAACCCAGCGCAGATTAAGAGGTGACTTACTTCAAGTGTTCAAAATCATCAAAGGCATCTACAATATGAACTGTAGTAAGTACTTCACTATCGACCAATTTAATTACACGCGGGGAAACGGTTGCAAAATTATTGGTAAATCTTTTAACTCACACGAATCTAAGAATTTCTTCTTCAATCGAGTTGTCAACTTGTGGAATGGGCTTCCCCGAAACGTTATAAACTGCATCACCGTTGATTCATTTAAACTCCGCCTAGACAAATATCTCGCATCAAACCCGCGACTGACTGCGTTTGTAAATGAATAACTTTATTTTATCCCCCCCTCAGTTACTAACCCATCTGTCCCCTACTAACTTCCTAATCCTGCGACAGACATTAGTTTCAGGGCAGTAATTCCCTTTCCAATGTTCCCTTACCCACTCTAAACCACTGTTTGGACACTTGATCCTCAGTGTTTTGGAGGACAAGCAACCTAGAAGGGTCACTAGATCTGTTGTTGCTTGATTTCCTTTGTACTCCTTTGTATATACATGTATCTTTATCGTGCAGGTTATATTGCTTCACCTCAACACCTTGGCTCTCTCTGGCCTCCCTTACTACAGTATATACATGTATCTTTATCGTGCAGGTTATATTGCTTCACCTCAACACCTTGGCTCTCTCTGGCCTCCCTTACTACAGTATATACATGTATCTTTATCGTGCAGGTTATATTGCTTCACCTCAACACCTTGGCTCTCTCTGGCCTCCCTTACTACAGTATATACATGTATCTTTATCGTGCAGGTTATATTGCTTCACCTCAACACCTTGGCTCTCTCTGGCCTCCCTTACTACAGTATATACATGTATCTTTATCGTGCAGGTTATATTGCTTCACCTCAACACTTTGGCTGTCTCTGGCCTCCCTTACTATATACATGTATCTTTATCGTGCAGGTTATATGCACTGTAAATTTTGACCCTTGCAACACTATGACGTCTATTATATTTATGTTGTTATCGGTTTGTTTAATTAACCTCTTCACCACCATTACGTAATTGTCATCATATTCTGGTTACCATTACACGATGTTCTTTAGTTTATATTCTACCTCTACGACTCAATTGTGTAAGTACGATGTCAATAATACCTCTTAATAACATAGGTCCTTCTTAAACTGCAGAAAATCTTCTGATGTTAGCTACAATCCAAGGTAACAATCCGTCATGGTGCTGAAATGTTTATCTACCTCTGCTCTTTCAGACTTTATCATTGTATTCTCAATTGTTTATGTTCTGGTTGTTCTTCATGATAGTTCTGTTTTTTATGTTTGATATTCTAATATATTCCGTTAGTGCCAGGTTCACACGCCATACAGATGACCATGGACTAATTTATTTGCAGCCAACACTACCTCTGCTTCCTTTAGTTTCCCTTTGATATATTATATTCCTCGCTGGTTTAGATGCTTATGTTCTGGGTTTCCAGAGTTCGAATCCCGTGACGACCATATGCTTTCATTAGTTTATTCAAGTACATTGGGGTTTGTAATTGATGAGTAATGTTAAGAACGAAATGTTACTTATTGTCGTACAGTGTTATGACTTGTGTTGTACCTCTTGTCTGTATGATAGTCGACCATTTATTGTTGTATACTATTTAGAATTACTAGTTCGACAATTATTGTCATCCAGTTTGATATATAGCTTGGCTTTAAATATGTTTATTAATGTGTTACTCAGTTACTCAGTTACTTGTTCGTCAAGGGGAATCCACGCAATGCGAGCTAAGCTCATTATTATCGCGTGTGTGTGTGTATGTGTGTGTGTGTGTGTGTGTGTGTGTGTGTGTGTGTGTGTGTGTGTGTGTGTGTGTGTGTGTGTGTGTGTTTTGCTTCAACCTAGCCAATAATACATTCCCCGTCTTCCATACTGTTGTCTGTTTGTTGTTACCTGCAGGTGTCTTCATCTTCATTACTCAGCTTGTATAAACATTTGATATTGACATACAGTATGTGAATAATTATGAACACCTGGCATAGTGCTTGTTTTTTTTTGGTCTATATATTTATATATTAATGTATTGTTTAGTTTCCTCGCTAGACCTCCATCAATCATAAAATAAACACTACCTAGACCCCCTTTCAAGATAAATTTGTAATTTTATTCGGTAGAACAATTTCCCGGCCGAAAGCCGGTTCCTTCTAAAATTATAGGCTGGCTATCGCTCGCCAAAAAATAATCAACACCTAAATGGAACGAAAGGTCTTAACCCTCTCCGACATATGACGCAATTTTGAGCCTATTAGGGATACTTTAACATAAGAACATAAGAAAATGGGAGTCTGCAAAAAGCCGATCGGCCCATACAAGGCAGATCCCCGTCACACCCAACCCCAATTACAAGGCCCAATTATAGGCCCAACTCACTAATACCTTGAGTACTGCCCCCACCAAAATGGTCAGGGATTAACACAAGATTACGGGGTCTGCTGAGCGCCGATTGGCCCACGCCTGGTAGATCCCCCTCACACCCAACAAATCTCGTCCATATGCCTATCTAATTTTATCTTAAAGCTCCCTATCGTTCTTGATCCCACTATATCACTTGGTAGCCTATTCCACCCATCTACAACTCTGTTACCAAACCAATATTTGCCTATATCTTTTCTGAAACGAAATTTATCTAATTTGAAACCATTTGTACGAGTTCTTTCGCTACCACTGAGCTTTAGTACATTTTTCATGTCCCCTTTTTTAAATTAATCCCACTAACCCACTTGAACACCTCTATCATGTCCCCTCTAACTCTGCGTCTCTCTAACGAATGTAAGCCTAATTTCTTCAACCTTTCTTCATACGGAAAATTTATAATATTATGGAACATTTTTGTCATTCTACGCTGTACTCTCTCCAATGAATCTATGTCCATTCTGTAATAAGGACACCAAAATTGGACAGCATAATCCATATGGGGTCTCACTAATGACAAGTAAAGTTTTAAGATAACATCAGCAGTTCTGTTACTCACACTCCTAGATATTATGAACCCGAGAATCCTGTTTGCCTTGTTACGAACGCTTATACATTGTTTTCTAGGCTTCAAATCATTGCTAACAAACACACCCAGATCTTTCTCACAGTCTGATTTTTCTAATTCCATATTAGCTAGTTTATATTTAACATTTGTATGCATCTTCCCTATCTTTAATACCTTGCATTTGTCAATGTTAAACTTCATCTGCCAATTTACTGACCATTTGTGTAAGGTATCTAGATCCCTTTGCAGACACTCTATATCTCTATCTGAATCAATTTTTCTCCCCATTTTGGTATCGTCTGTAAATTTACTTATCCTACTAGTTATACCTAAATCAAGGTCATTTATGTATATAATAAACAACAGAGGACCTAATTCAGATCCCTGGGGGACACCACTTTTGACTGCTCCCCATTCTGACTTCGTACCATTTATGCTGACTCTCTGCTTCCTACCAATTAGCCATGACCTAATCCATCCTAACAATGCCCCACCTATTCCATATGCCTCAACTTTTCTCATCAATCTCTCATGAGGGACTCTGTCGAAAGCTTTACTGAAATCTAAATATATAATATCATATGACTTGTCATTATCTACTGCTTCATATACCTCTGAGAAAAAACTAGGCAAATTAGTAAGGCAAGACCGTCCCTGAGTGAATCCATGCTGAGAAGAATTGATTAAGTTAAATGTTTCTAAGTAGTTTCTCATTTTCCTAGCAATAATTGACTCTAGTAGCTTCTCTATGATTGAAGTGAGACTAATGGGACGGTAATTGGATGCTATTGATTTATCACCTTTTTTGAAGATCGGAACTACATTTGCAAGCTTCCAAGCTTCTGGAACTATACCTGTTTCTAATGACTTGTTAAATAGAATTGTTAATGGGTAACTTAACTCATCTCTGCATTCTTTTAATTCTCTAGCCTATACCTCATCAGGACCAGGCGATTTATGAGGTTTCAGTCAGCCAATTTCCTTAAGCACATCATTTCTACTTATAGTAACCGTACTTAACCTATTTTCTATACTATCGCTTTATACCTTGCGGACTTCTGGAAACTGTGCCAAATTTGCATTAGTGAAAACGGCAAGAAATTGACTATTTAATGTACTGCACAATTCTAAATCATTTTCTGTCATTTCTCCTACCGAAGATTTAAGGGGACCAAATACATCTCTAACCTTGGATTTATATAGTTGGTAAAAAGCTTTAGGATTATTTTTTGAGTCATTGGCAACCTTAATTTCATAAAACAAAACAAAATCCTAATTAAAACCTTTGTTACCATCAGGGGTATTTAGAAACCTTTAGTTTAGTTACTTCAACCTCTGCAGTTGTCTTTGAGTTAGCTTTGGGCAGAAAACTAATTTTGGAGAGGTATTTATAAGAGTGAGAGAACTCTATTTCTTATTGCTAATCTGGCAACCTGTGCGTCATATGAGTCTGAAGGGGTTAATAGGTAGAGGTTTGTAGGTAGTAGGGGTAGGCAGCCCCGCCCAGGGAATTACTACCGCCAAGGTTTCGGGAGACTCAGGGAATAGCCTGAATTCCATTTTCTCTCCCAGGCCTTGGTAGCTGGATACATATCTTTCTGCCTCACACATCAGGGGTATCAGGAAAACCCTCTTTATAATATAACATACACATCCAACTTAACGACATTGCCCTACATCGCTATCCTCTATCCATAAAACACTACTCTTCCCACTACATATCATACATGTAACACCATACACTTACCTAATAAATATGGCAGTACAATTGTTAAGAGCAAACCTGGTGGTCCCTCGGATATCCACCCCCGGCAGGGTTGGGTCATTGACACAGGGCCCTCCCGGTCGTCATCATGCGACTGTGTCAAGAGCATTGCAACGTCCCAAAGCTGCTCGTCGGTGCAGCTTTTTCTTTAGTAATATAAGGGGACTTCACTCTAACATCAATTCTGTACACCAATTTCTTCAAGCAGAATCCCCTACTCTCCTTTTTTTGACAGAGACTCAAGTAACATCCACATCTGACACTCCTAGATTTAATTTTCCAGGTTATCAACTGCTCCAAAATTTCAGACCTAAAGGAGGTGTATGTTGCTTCGCAAAATCTGAAATTGCCCTGGAGGAGGTTACTGGTTTCAATTGTCCCTATTTTGATTATTCTATATACAAATTAATTTCTGCTGGTAAATTTAAATACATATGTTGCATCTACCGTTCCTCAAATACTCCTCCAGAGCAAAGTCTTTTTGATTCTCTGTCCTCACAACTCAGTGTCCTCAACTTAAATGCTTCTTCTGAAATCACTGTGTTGGGTGATTTTAATGTCCATAATGTTGAATGGCTCACTCATTCAGCCAGGACTGATGATGCTGGTCTTGAATGTGAGCTATTTGCAGACTCATTTAATCTCACTCAACTAGTCAACCAACCCTCCCGTGTACCAGATAATCCTAATCATAATTCCCACCTACTGGACTTATTTTTAACACTAGATTAGCGGGCTAGCGGTTTATTTATATGTACCGCCCAGCGGGGTGTTTTTAGCCAAAATAGGGCTGTTTACGTGATTATTTTCATGCCTAAATAAGACCCAGAGCATAAAACAAGTATC
>JBAKBP010003554.1:55742-151131 GCA_037953745.1 Lithodes maja
GTTTAGCAATGTGTGCATTATGGGGGATTTTAATTTTCCGAATATAGATTGGCAGCATCAAATAGGAGACTCTGATTCTGAGGAGTTTATAGAGGTAGTACAAGATAGTTTTTTATTTCAATTCATAGATACGCCGACTAGAGGTAATAATATTCTCGATTTAGTTTTCAGTAACAATGAACATATGGTAAATAATGTAGAGATAGGGGACCACCTAGGAAATAGTGACCACAATTCTGTGTATTTTAATATACAATGGAAAGGTAATACCAGAGAGAATACAACATTAATACCTGACTTTAGAAAAGCCAATTATGGTGGGTTAAGAAGAGCCCTATTAGCGGACCCTATGGTCAAAAAATTAAGTCGATCCAGGTGTCCAAATGAGTGTACCCCTTCTCAGGCACCTGTCATCTTAAGTCAGGAAGAGACGTCAACCTTGGTAGATACATACGATAATTTTATCAAGTCAGTATTCTCTATCTATCTATCTATCGCCCGACGCCGTGATCCCCGAAGGGGTGGCCACGAACGAACCGCCCCCATGCACCTCTGTCCCCAGTCAGTCGACGCCCCTCCCCCCAACCAGCACCGCCTTCGTTCATGTAGTTCCTCACTCCATCCTTCCACCTCATATTCGGTCTACCTCTCCCCCTCTGTCCCTCCACCTCGCTCTCGTACACCCTCTTAGTCATTCTCTCGCTTTCCATACGTTCCATATGGCCGAACCATCTCAAGTTGTTCCTTTTCACACTTTCCAGCACATCTACCTCCACACCACACCTCCTTCTTACTTCCTCATTAGTCTGTCTATCCCTCCATGTAACTCCGCACGCACTCCTTAAGTAATTCATTTCCACTGCTCTCACTCTTGGTCTGAGTCTCTCAACCAACGTCCATGCTTCGCTTCCGTAAGTCAGTGTCGGGATTACCACACTGTCATGCAAGGACTTCTTCACTTCCATACTGACCACCCTATTTCTTGTTACTGCTTTAAGCGTTCCTACAACCCTCTTCCCCTGTTGTACCCTCTCCCGCACCTCTTCATCCATAGTCCCATCTTTACTCAACACACTGCCCAGATACTTAAAAGAGTTGACGATCTCCATAGCCTGACCGTTCAGCTTCACCTCACACTCTGTGACTTCACCCCTTCGAAGACCATAACCTTGCTCTTCCCCGTATTTACCTTCAAATTCCGTTTTTCGCACACAGTTCCAAACTCATTTACCAGACCCTGCAACTCCCATTCATTATCACTCATCAGAACTGTATCATCCGCAAACAGCAGTATAGGTAGCTTCCACTCAATTCCCTCCCTTTTCAGCGATACACCAACATCCACTGCTCTTGATAGTATTTCTTTCATAACTCCATCCATATATACAGTAAACAACCACGGGGACATCACACACCCCTGTTTCAAACCAACATTCAGGTCAAAGAACTCGCTCTGCTCACTCTCCACACGTACTGCCGCCTTTGCACCCTCATACATGCTCTTCACTGCTTTCAGCAACTTGCCCTCTACTCCGTATATTCTAAGTACTTTCACAAACCTTCTCTATCCACTCTGTCATAGCCTTCTCCAAGTCCATAAAGGCAACATACACCTTTTGTTTCTTCTCCAGATACTTCTCCACAACACAATTCAGGGTAAAAATCTGATCTACACATCCTCTTCCCTTCCTAAAACCTCCCTGCTCATCGCCTATCTATTTCTCCGTTCTCACTCTCACTCTCTCAATCACTACCCTACTGTATACCTTCCCTACTACGCTTAGAAGACATATTCCTCGGTGGTTCCCACACACTCATCTTTCCCCTTTGCCCTTATATAGGGGGACTATTATGCCAGTCTTCCAGTCATCGGGTGCACTCCCCTTCTCCATGCTAGTTTGCACATTTTCCATACCCATTCTATCACTATCTCACCACCATACCTCAACATTTCCCCACACACTCCATCTGTTCCTGGTGCTTTCCCCAACTTCACTCTTTTCATGGCTTCCCACACTTCTGACCTCCTGATCCCCACCTCCTCCTCCACTACTTCTCTTCTTCTCCCCTCTCCATACCATATCCAGCTATGTTTGCTGGCTCTTCATTCCTTTCATTTAGCAACTCACTGAAGTACTCCCTCCATCTTTCGACTCTCTCTTGCTTCTCGGCTAGCATTCTCTCCATTCTTATCTTTCACACCCTTACTGTTTCTCTTGCTACCCTTCCCCTAACTTTCTTGACTTCTTTCCAGAACAGTTTCTTACTCTCCCTCCATTTTACACTCAGATTCCTTCCAAATTCCTCATCTACTCTTCTCTTACTTTCCTTCACTACTCTCTTCACCACCCTCTTACTCTCCACGTACCTCGCTCGTTTCTGTCTCTCGGAATCTTCATTCCCTCTACTACCCAACCACTCTCTATATGCTTCTTCTTTTCTTCCACAGCTATTCTTACCTCTTCTGTCCACCATGCTGTACCTTTCACTCCCCTCCCTCTTCTCCTCACTCCACACACCTCCTCACATGCTGCACAGATTCAATATCAATATAAATACATCCCCAAAAGAAAATTTAGATCAACACAGAACCAACCCAAATGGATGAATAATAGACTATTAGATTTTCTAGGACAAAAGAGAGGAATATATAGACAAATTAGAAAAGGCGAAATTCAGAATCTATCAAGACAGGTAAAAAAGGATATTAGGAAAGAAAAAAGAAATTATGAAATTAAGGATGCCAATGACTCAAAAAATAATCCTAAAGCTTTTTACCAACTATATAAATCCAAGGTTAGAGATGTAATTGGTCCCCATAAAACTTCGATAGGAGAAATGACAGAAAATGATTTAGAAATGTGCAGTACATTAAATAGTCAATTTCTTTCCGTTTTCACTAATGAAAATTTGGCACAGTTTCCAGAAGTCCGTAAGGTATATAGCGATAGTATAGAAAATAGGTTAAGTACGGTTACTATAAGTAGAAATGATGTGCTTAAGGAAATTGACAGACTGAAACCTCATAAATCGCCTGGTCCTGATGAGGTATATGCTAGAGTATTAAAAGAATGTAGGGATGAGTTAAGTTACCCATTAACATTTTTATTTAACAAGTCATTGGAGACATGTATAGTTCCAGAAGCTTGGAAGCTTGCAAACGTAGTTCCGATCTTCAAAAAAGGTGACAAATCAATAGCATCCAATTACCGTCCCATTAGTCTTACATCAATCATAGGAAAGCTACTAGAGTCAATTATTGCTAGTAAAATTAGAAACCACTTAGATACATTTAATTTAATAAATTCTTCTCAGCATGGATTCACTCGGGGACGTTCTTGCCTTACTAATTTGCTTAGTTTTTTCTCAGAGGTATATGAAGCAGTAGATATTGACAAGTCATATGATATAATATATTTAGATTTCAGTAAAGCTTTCGACAGAGTCCCCCATGAGAGATTGATGAGAAAGGTTGAGGCGCATGGAATAGGTGGGGCGTTGTTGGGATGGATTAGGTCATGGCTAATTGGTAGGAAGCAGAGAGTCAGCATAAATGGTACGAAGTCAGAATGGGGAGCAGTCAAAAGTGGTGTCCCCCAGGGATCTGTATTAGGTCCTCTGTTGTTTGTTATATACATAAATGACCTTGATTTAGGTATAACTAGTAGGATAAGTAAATTTGCAGACGATACCAAAATGGGGAGAACAATTGATTCAGATAGAGATATAGAGTGCCTCCAAAGGGATCTAGATACCGTACACGAATGGTCAGTAAATTGGCAGATGAAGTTTAACATTGACAAATGCAAGGTATTAAAGATAGGGAAGATGCATACAAATGTTAAATATAAACTAGCTAATGTCGAATTAGAAAACTCGAATTGTGAGAAAGATCTAGGTGTGTTTGTTAGCAATGATTTGAAGCCTAGACAACAGTGTATAAGCGTTCGAAACAAGGCAAACAGGATTCTCGGGTTCATCTCAAGGAGTGTGAGTAACAGAACTGCTGATGTTATCTTAAAACTTTACTTGTCATTAGTGAGACCCCATATGGATTATGCTGTTCAATTTTGGTGTCCTTATTACAGAATGGACATAGATTCATTGGAGAGAGTACAACGTAGAATGACAAAAATGATCCATAATATTAGAAATCTTCCGTATAAAGAAAGGTTGAAGAAATTAGGCTTACATTCGTTAGAGAGACGCAGAGTTAGAGGGGATATGATAGAGGTGTTCAAGTGGGTTAGTGGGATTAACAAAGGGGACATGACAAATGTACTAAAGCTCAGTGATAGCGAAAGAACTTGTACCAATGGTTTCAAATTAGATAAATTTCGTTTCAGAAAAGATATAGGCAAATATTGGTTTGGTAACAGAGTTGTAGATGGGTGGAATGGACTACCAAGTGCTATAGTGGGATTAAAAACGATAGGGAGCTTTAAGATAAAATTGGATAAGCATATGGATGAGAAGGGTTGGGTGTGAAGGGGAATCAGCAGGGTTGGGCCAATCAGCGCTCTGCAGACCCCCGTAATCCTGCGTTAATCTCTAACCGTTTTGGTAAGATGATCCTCAGGGTATTAGAGTGTTGAGCCTATAATTGGGCTTTGTAATTGGGGTTGTGTGGGACAGGGATCTGCCTTGCTTAGGCCAATCGGCTTTCTGCAGACTCCCATTTTCTTATGTTCTTATATATATATATATATATATATATATATATATATATATATATATATATATTGTCACTTCCAACTGAAGCAGCTAGTTCAGTTGGAAGTGTTTCGTGTGAATTAGCAAGTAGCCTAGTTTGGGGAGGCCTCCCTTCTGTTCTTTTCTTTCTTTCTTTCTCCCTCATGGGGCCTCGTGTCGAAATGGTGACGTCATGATCGCACCATTGCCGGCAACACATTGTGTTTGCTGCCACGAGTGTAATTACTTTAGTTTGTTTAGCCTTTGTGGAATTATTTCAGTTATCATAAGTTTGTACAATGATGTCTTATATTTATTTGATTACTTTCGTGTTGTTCATGAGAGCACAAGCGTCTGATATAATTATGTCGTCTAAGCGGCGCTTGGAGCCCTTCCTTCCCACGGGATCCCTGGCTGGACTCCCTCGGCCATGTTAGCGACACTCCTCCCGAGACAAGCATTGTATCGACCGCATGTACTGTCCAGTCTGTGGTGGGCTTGTTTGCTAACTCCTTTAATACTGCATATCATTTCTTTGGTCCTTGTTGTATCGAAGTGTAGCAAGCATGGAGTCAACTTAAGCATACATTTATTTGTATAACTGGTTTACCTTGCATATAGGACATTTCTCCGTTTCATTGAGCACTGCACTGACTAGCACTTGTATTTTTTCTTCACACCATTTCTCCAATTATTTTCCTTTATTCTACTGCATTGTGTATCATCATTATATGTGTATATTATTCCTGGTTGATATCTATAATGGTTTTGTGATTGGTCTGCCCGGTATCCAATATTGCTAGGCCTTTGAGGACAGAGGTTGCTGGGTGTGGGTATAGGCTTGCATTGCCATTTTTCCCACCACACAGTATCCTCTAATACGGCCTTATTTAACCCTTTAGGGGTGGCAGCCAGTCTACAACCCACTAAGATATCAATCCTTGTGCCTTGTGTAGTTTTAGCAGCAATACATCCGTTGCAGTTTGGGACTAGGGGTAGAGCCCGTTAAAAGGTGTGGTATCCCTATTGCACTCGGGTGATTGAGCTAACCCCAGATGATGTTGTAAGAGATAAAGCATTATATTTATCCCGTACAACACTACCGCCGTGCTGTGCTGAAGAGAGCCACTCGGTGTATTATTAGGACATTAGGTAGGGATAATAGGCTTGGCACAGAGGCTACTGCATGCGAATTTTCCCCATGTTTTTGTTCTGTATTAATCTCAACTCCTAAGCGATTGGGCATGATATGGATTGTTCTGGGAGTGTAGCAGTATTATGTTTTGGCAATATTTGTGCAGTTTAGACTAACCTTAGAAGTTCTCTTGAAATACTAACAGTACTATCAACCAGACTCGCAGACAGTAGATATTTTTGTGTCTATCTATCTATCTATTGACGGACACTGTGATGGCTGGGGTGGCTACGAATGAAACACCCCCATGTACCACTGTCCCCAGTCAGTTGACGCCCCTCCTTTCATCCCATGCCTTCACTCATACACTTCTTAACTCCATCCATCCTTCCACCTCTCACTCGGTCTACCTCTCCCTCTCTGTCCTTCAACCTCACTCGTACACTCTCTTAGTCATTCTCTCGCTTTTCATACATTCCACATGACCAAACCATCTTAAGGTGTTCCTTTTCACACTTTCCAGCACATCTACATCCACACCACACCTCTCTCATACTTTCTCATTAGTCTATCTATCCTTCCATGTAACTTCGCACGCACTTCTCAAGTAACTCATTTCCACCCCTCTCACTCTTGAGTTGAGTCTCTCCACCAACGTCCATGCTTTGCTCCCGTAAGTCAACGTCAGGATTACCACACTGTCATGGAAGGACTTCTTTACTTCTATTCTGACCACCCTATTATTTGTTACTGCTTTCAGCGTTCCTACAACCCTCTTCCCCTGTTACACCCTCTCCCCCACTTCTTCATCCATACTCCCATCTTTACTCAACCCATTGCCCAAATACTTAAATGAGCTGACATTCTCCTTCGCCTGACCGTTCAACCTCACCTCACACTCTGTGGCTGCACCCCTTTCAACCTTTGCTTTTCAAGACTTTGCTCTTCCCAGCATTTACCTTCAGATTCCATTTTTCACACACTGTTCCAAACATATTTAGCAGACCTTGCAACTCCCATTCACTATCGCTCATCATAACTATATCATCGGCAAGCAGCCGTACAGGAAACTTCCACTCATTTCCCTCCCTTATCAGCGGTACATCAACATTCACTGCTCTTCCTTGTAAATAAATATATATTGAACAACCATGGGAACATCACATTCCCTTGCTTTAACCTAAAATTCAGACCAAAGAACTTGCTCTGCTCATTCTCCACACGTACTGACACCTTTGCACCCTCTACATGCACTTTACTGCTGGCAGCAACTTGCCATCTACTCTGTATATTCTCAGTACTTTCCACATGCCTTCTCTATCAACTCTGCCATAGGCCTTCTCCAAGTCCATAAAGGCAGCATACAACTTTTGTCACTTTTCCAAATATTTCTCCTCAACACATTTCAAGGCAACAATCTGATCTACACATCCTCTTCCCTTCCTAAACACGCCCTGCTCGGCACCTATCCATTTCTCCGTTTTCGTTCTCGCTCTCTTAATCACTACCCTACTGTACACCTTCCCTACTACACTTAGAAGGCATATTCCCTGGTAGTTACCACACACTGGTCTTTCCCCTGTACCCTTATGGAGGGGGACTATTATGCCTGTCTTCCAGTCATCAGGTGCACTCCCCTTCTCCCATGCTAGTCTACACATTTTCCATACCCATTCGATCACTATCTCACCACCATACCTCCACATTTCCCCACAGACTCCAGAGAGTCTCTCTGAAGATGGGTAGCCATAGCCCGAAACATTAGAGAATAAAGAATCATAGCTCCTCCCTGTGGTTTTCCTCCACCCAATCCATAAATGAGTGTAAATATATATATATATATATATATATATATATAACTACGGTATATATATTTACATATGTTTTTATTTATTGCACTTTACTTGTTTTCTGGGGTAGTGGTGGCATATTTTACGTCAATAAGGAAAGGTAATTAAGAAAAAAATTCGGTAAAGTCTACCTCAATCAACCCTCTAAATCTGACAAATTTCTCCTCAATATAATTAATCATGTGGAATTAACAATATTGAAGTAAACATTAGCGCCATCTGATTGAAATGGTTAAGGGGGGATGGTCTACTTTTCTAGTCCCCCTTCGATCTCATGTTTAGCCACATTAGTTTTCAGATTTTAAGACGTCCGGCACTTTAGTTTGGTGATTTTAAGACTTTCCGCCCCATTTCACTGTCAATTTTAAGACCTTTCGTGCTATTAAAATATCAATTTGTTTCCTGGTGAGCGACAGCAAGCCTGTAATTTTGAGAGAAACCGGCCTTTGGCCGGGAAAATGTTCTACCGAAAAATGTACAAATTTATCTTAAAGGTGGGTCTAAGGGGTGTTTTTTTTTAGCTTGATGGAAGTCTAGGAAGTAAAATACAAAAATAATGTAAAGATATTTAAAAAGCAAATCAATACGCCCATCAAGGTTGTCAAGGTTGAGGAGACAGATAACCTGAATTTGAGAACTTAACCCTTTCAACATCCAATTACACATTTATTTACTGTTTTCTGGCTATTATTAGACAATTTTATATTAGACTAGGAAGGGTATATGAAAGTCAGAGGGTTAGTTGAGATAGTTATTACACATATAATTCCCACACATCCTTCCTAAGCTGCTGAAAATTGTCAAATGATAGCCAGAAAACCGAAGAGAAATGCGTAACCGGATCTTAACCCGGCAGCTGCAGAAAGACTCTGAAGAGGTCCTACTGGGCGGCTGCGGGAAGACTCTTAACCCCTGTCAAACGGGGATGTTTGTCATTTCTACTACCTGGCAGGCGGGCATATTTACCCGAAACGAGCTTCATTCCATGCTCTTTTTCATCCATAAACAAGAGCCAGAGCATAATACAATTATTTATCTGTGAAAGGACGATAATAGAGCTTTCTAATGACACCTGAATCATCCTTGTACGACCACGGGTTCTATTGCAATGATCGCTCAACACCAGGGCAAAAACTCTAAAATACTGTAATTTCCCGAGTACTTTCCTGGTCTCGCGAGACCGAGGGTGTGGAATGTTGCAGAGGTGGTGTCAGTTGCGGTGCGAGTGCCGTGCCGAGCCGTCAGAGCCCGCCTATCGTCCTCCCAACGCGTGGACTCTCTCTCAGAGCCAATAATGTGCTCAACATCCCTTCCGACATATGTCTGGCCCCACAGGGGTAGCCATGGTTCTCTCGCCTGACAAATGACGGGCCCCGCGGCTTGAGTGTTAAGATCCTAGGCCTAAAAAAAGACATTTAAAACACCCCAGTGGCACTCCAAAAAAAATAATTTGTGTTTAGGTGAGATAATTTCCCTCCAATACTTGCTACCACTCCTACACATGTGTCCCAACCCCCTCTTTACCCTTCTCCCACTCTTTTTTTCCCCCTACTTAATTATCAAGTATTTTCTCTATTATTCCCGATAATTATCGAGGATTTTCATGGGAGAACGGGTGGGAGAGAAGGAGGGGGTGGAGGAGTGTAACTCCGACCCTCCAAGCAAGTCTGAAAGCTCCTCTATCCTCTCAGTCCCACGCAAGACAAGAGAGAGTGAGGAAAGTAAGTCTCTCACTGCTCAAGGCCAGATTACAACCGAGGGGCTAAAATATACAATTTTCACCAGCCAATTGCTGTTACCAATTGTTTTATTGCTATCCCATGTTCATATGTTCATATTAAAAGCAAAATAGGCGCATATGGTTAAGTATTACTTATATATATGGTAAATTAATGATTTTAGTGAGGAATGGATCAGAATATCTTTGCACCGCGGGCACATTTAAATACCATAGCTGCGCAGTTAAGAGGTTAAAAACGATTAAGGGACTAGTGGCTGTATTTTTGGTCTATTAATTAATTTATTCAATTAGTTTTGAGTTTGCTCGCTAGACCTCCCTTAACACTTACGCTGCGTGCATATATCCGCCTCTTTCCGCCATTTTAGGGCTCATTCAGGCACTCCTGATTGATTAGGCAAGTTTCTGAATGAAATTAAATGTATTCAGCCGAAATTATACGAAAATAGCTTCAAAATTACGCCAGAACGAGCTTCGTAGCTTGCGGGGTTCACCCGCAGCGCTACCATAGACATTCGCTAAAATGAATAATTCTTGCTACATTTGCCTTTGGCAGCACTGTATATCTCGCGAGACTCTGACTCAGAGCTCTCAGTGCCACAGCTGCCTGGCTGGCAGAAGGACGTGTGGCCTTTTTTTTTTTTTTTCTATATTCCAACTTACTTCCTCTCGGGCATAGGCTGAGAGCCTTAACATTCACCGCTTTACAATGAACAGTGAAGCCTGTGAGGTCTTGTTCCAGTCTAGGGAGTGAGACACGTGAAGCACGTAGAGTACAACGAGCACCTGCCATCTTGCCTTCACATGAGGCACGGTGCTCACTCATGGCCCGAAACGACCCCATCTCTGAAGCCGCTTCGTTCCCGTGCTTCACTGTCTCACCCCTTACACTCGGACTCTCACACTTACACACACACAACGCCACCTGTTGAGCAGATAACTCACCAGGCATTGCACCCCAATAGCATATTTTGAATATGGGAATATTCATACAGTGCTATTTAATCAGGGAACAATGAGGGTATTTTATTGACGTTTCGGTGGGCTTGTGGTAATGCACTTATACTAGGTACAGCACAAATTCCATCCCAATAATATCTTCCCATTGATACATCGGGATTTGAACCCGGGACCTTTGGATTACCAGGCCAGTGGTAAGACCACTCCACCACACCTCCCCTTGCCTGTCGCGCTCCCGCTCCTTTGCACTCGATTTTACAGACTTTAAGAGGCTTTAAAAGCCTGTAGAATGCTGTAAATTGCAATGACGTTCGGGAACGTCTCCCGCAGGGAAAGGGTTTAACATAGAAAAACACTCCCTAGACCGCCTCACAAGATAACAAAATATTACATGTTATATTCAGTAATTATTATAGGAATCATTATTACAACTCTCATATAATGTTAAGGTGGTTTACTTGCAGTGATCTGTGATCTGGTTCCGTCTCATGTGTGGGGTGTGTGTGGGAAGGTAAGGAGAGAGAGGTATAAGGAATGTTTTTAAGAGACTTAGACAGAGAATGTGGGCACGATAACAGGCCCCGGAGATTCCTCTCAACATTGGGAAATTCTCCTTGTAATATTTTAATCACCATTTGTTCCTGAATAAATAAGGTGGCTGGACAAGATAGTTTAAATCCCCTTTACCTATAAGTATCAACATTATATTTATTGGGTATAAGGATATACGGAGGCAGCTTTTACTATTACTTATTATCAGAATAGAATAGTAAAGGAGGTAATCCAGAGTCTACATGCAACAAGAGAAGCTACGAGAATCGACCCAGCATCTTCAATCAACCTAACAACTATAAAAACCCAAATAATAACCCCATAAAGAAACGACCCCAAACGTTCCCTTACATAAATGTGTACAATTTTCGGTTGAAAAATTTCCCGGCCAAAGGCCGGTATCTTTTATAATTACAGGCTCGCTATCGCTCGCCAGGAATAAATAGACACCTAAATGGCACGATGGGTCATAAAATTGACAATGAAATGGAGCTAAAGGTGTTTAAATCGCCAAACTAATGGGCCGAACGTCTTAAAATGTCAAAACTAGTGGGGCTAAGCACGTTGGGGAAAGGGGTCCAGAACAACGACCCATCTCCCCTTCAGACTATCGGAAAAAGTATCTTATAATTGGAGATAAATGACCAAAGGGGCAATTAAGGAAATAGTGTTGTCAACAAAGCCAATAATGAAACCATTTATATTCCCGATAAATAGTGAACTGTCTCATATACTGCAATATTTTAAAGCCTTAATTGTTTTCAGGCCTTCTTGCTGCTTCTCTCTCTCTCTCTCTCTCTCTCTCTCTCTCTCTCTCTCTCTCTCTCTCTCTCTCTCTCTCTCTCTCGGGTGGGGAGAGAGCCTTCTACTTTGCTGTCCTATTCTTCTACTATAAACTTTCCCTGTCTAGTAATATTAAGGCCAGATCACCTAGTAGGGACCGCAAGGTATGTGTGGACTGAGTATATGTCTATATTTGTTAGTAGTCTTGGCAAATCCAACGTCAAGGCTATTAACCTAATTGCAATGATGACTTGTCTATTTTGACTGCTATGTCGTCATTCCAACCGCGGTTAAAAGGAAAACGTCTAGAGTCTACTCCTTATCTTGCTCTAGGAGACGTTGTACATTAACCAAAACTACCACCGAAGGTGAAAAAAGCATAGAAGAGAAGAAAAAGGGGTTTACCTTAGTTACCGCTTAAGGCCCATCCCGTGTTCCGTCATGTGCAGATCCCTGTCGAACGTGCGCATGAGCGACCCTCTCTTGTTATCATTTTTTCACGCGTCGCCATTGTTGAAGTCCGCTTTTGTTGTGCTCCTTCAATTCACCCTGTTTTAGGTTCGTTTCGGCTTTTCTGGCCTTCTTTTTGCTAGACAGATGTTACGTGATCTAGGACACACCTAAATGGGCTCCTCAGTGTGTTTAATGGAGACGCGTGTGGAAATAGCTACCGAAGGTACGGGGGCGCTTGGCGTTCCCCGTCTATATTTTTTCATTCTTTCTCTTTTCATATTCTTTTTTCCTGTTAGTCTGGGCATAGTTTAGCTTTTAGCTTCAATTAGCCTAGCTTGTTTATCATTCAGGAATTGCTATGCCCCTATGAGTTCTCATTTTTTCATAGCCTAGGTGTACAGTTGGTTCACAATCTGAGATTTTGTGGTGGCGGTGCTGTTTGTAGTGTTTGTGTCAGCCGCATAACTAGCGTTATTCCCGAGTCCCCCCTTTTGAGCCTTCACGGTGTCTCAAGGGCCTGGGCGCTTAGTGGTTCGTGATACCCAGGGGTACCCCATGGGGGCCTCTCCCTCACTCCACAGGGTTTTTCGCCCCTGACACATTCTCTACTCGCGGCTAGGCCACCCTTTTTCTCACCAGTTTCATTACTGGTTTTTTGTGTTCCCTTCCTGTTTTCACCTCCATCCTTTCATAACTTTTGCCCAATCCTGGGGTACCCCACGGGGGCCCCTGTTGTGCCAAACCACCCAACCTGCCACTTCTCCTCATGGGCTTTGCTCTATCTCTGTGGGTTGGGTGGTTCCCAGGGGATGTGCCTCCTCTCCCCTGGTGTGTCTTCCTTGCCTCTCCCTTGACCGGTCGAGTCAGGATATTATCAAGGAAGACACTGCTCAGCGAGATGGTCATCGTCGCTTGGAGTTCATAAGGAGTTGACGCTTGTTGGCGGGCCTTTTTTGGTTTTCCTAGACGCCCCTCTCGCTTGTTCGGCACCGGGCCCTCTTGGCCGGTCCCGCAAATTTGCGGGGTGCTCGATTCGGCCCTCTGGGTCGTTTCAGCTCCCCGCAAATTTGCGGAGATCGCTGGGGGGTCGCGTGGCGATGTGGGAGGTTTGTGTCGGTACGGATCTACCTCCATTGGCCCG
The DNA here is from genome assembly GCA_037953745.1 of Lithodes maja. NCBI lineage: Eukaryota > Metazoa > Arthropoda > Malacostraca > Decapoda > Lithodidae > Lithodes > Lithodes maja. The sequence continues at coordinate 69,047 of JBAKBP010003554.1, forward strand.
CAAATTTGCGGTTATAGTTGGCTTTCACTGTTGACCCTTTTTTGTGTCATATTGTTGCCTGATACTATATTGGTGTATGCACTTTCCTGGTGTTATAGGCCCTGCATGTAAGATGTTGAGTGGTGGTTAACACTTTCTCCATCTTTGCAGGTTCTGCTGGTGCTCTTCCGCCTCGGCCGCCCTCCTCACCTACCTCTGTGCTCCCGGTTTAGGGTGTCCCGGTTTAGGGTGAGTACAGATACCTGTTTGCATGTGTGTTCCTGTTTCCCCATGCTCCTTCCCTGGTTCTTCTTGGACATTCTCTCCACTTCCACCTTCGACGTGCTGATTCTGGTGTGTGTTCTTCTCGTGCTGGTCGGCTGCTTTGCTTTCGCCTTGGTTGTCGCTCCCCGTGCTTGGTGAGCCACATGTCCTGCTTGCGCCACTCGCTCTTTGTGTCCTCTACGGCCTACCTCCCTGCTCTGTGTGGCCCGTGTCTGGCCCTGGTGGTTGTGCTGCTCCATGGCCCTGGTTCCTCGGCGGCGGCTGTGGCCTCTGCTTCCCTTCCGTCGGTGTGGCCGATGGTCTCCCGCCACATTGGGCCTGTGGGCCGCCATTCCCCGGCCTTTGTTGCCGCCCGGTTCCGCGTCACCCTGGGTATCCCTGACCCGACTGCCGGCCTTTCACCACAGCCCGTAGCCTCGTAGGTGGCGCTCTCGTCTCACACACGAGGGGTCGGGGGTTCACTCCCAGACCGGGCGGTGACGAATTGGGCTTGTCTCCTTTCATGTGTTAGCCTCAGTTCACCTAGCTGTAAATAGGTACCTGGAATTCGTGGACGACGTTGTGCCGTCCCATCTGGGGTTGGCACAAATGGTACAAGGCGAGCTGGGTATCATATGGTTCACCTACGCTACTGGTCAACCTACGCCTCCACGCTCTCGCTCGCCTCGCTACTGCCCCTCGTCGTCCTCCTGATCGCCTTGACGTCGCCCGTCGCCCTCGTCTTGGTTCTCGCCCTGAGGCCGGGGTTAGCGGCTCTGCTCCTATGCGCCCTCCCCTGGCCTCTACGGATAGGGGCTCTCATCCCTTCCGCCCGCTTTCCTAGCCCAGACGACTTCCTCTTATGTTGTCCTCTCCGCGCGCGGTTGTTCGTGCTGTCGCTGGCCCTCTGCTCCCTCCTACACTGTCCAGGAGGGTCCGCCTGGGTGTCGTTGCTTCTCCTACTTCACCTGCTTCAGTGCCTCTTCTTCCTTCACGGTCTCGTCCCACGGTGGGGGTCCCTCCCTCCTCCGCCTCGGTGTCGGGCCGCCCTGTTCTCTCAGCCCCGGGGGTCCTTGCTCTGTTTCCCCCCGCGGCTCCTTCTGGCCTCCTTTCACCCGGCCGGCCTTCCCCCTCCCGTCGTCCTGCTCCTCCTCCTTCTTCTCTTCCTGCCCTTCACTTCCCGTCTCGCCTGGGGGTACCCCTCCTCTTGCCTCGGTGAGGTTTCGGGGTCCCCCTTTCTCGGGAGCTGTCGTGTCGCTGGAAGAGGGGGATGGTGCTGTTTCCCCCTCGGCCGTTCGTGTTCGGGGACGGGTCCCTCTACGGCGTCGCGGCCATCGTCGCTCGCCTTCCTTGGGCCGCGATGCTGCTGGTTCGTGTCGTGGGTCTCGCTCCCGCTCACGCTTGTCCCTGCGGGCCGACCCTTCTGGGTGGGGGGGGGTGGGGGGGGTCGCCTCTCTCGGTTCGATTGTTGGCTTTGCAGGGCTGGGTTGTGTCACGCTTCGACGGGTGCTTGGCTTCGTTGGACGCCTCCCTCTTCTCGCGCTTCTTGGCGGTGCCTCACCCTCAGCGCCTCGCCCTTCCTACCCCTGCTACGATCCCGCTCCCTTCTGCAGGCCTACGCTCTGGTCAGACTTCAGCCGCACTGACCTCCTTCTGGCTGTTCAGTCCCTGGCTGTGTTGACGGGTCTGTCCTCCTATGGGACGGGTTTGTGCGGCGCCGGTACGCCTGGCTTCGCCGTCATGCTCGGTCGCCCTCTCCCCTTGGAGGCCTGGTTTGCTGTGGCCTTCGCCTTCACACCGTTCCGTCGACGGCTCTCCTTCGGTCCCTCCCTTCGGTTACTAGCCTTGACGTTGGACTGGGGTCATCCCTGCTTTTGCCTCCTCTTGTGTCTGTCGGCAGGTTGGCCGGCGCGTTCTGGTCCTGGATGGGCGCGCCCATTCTTGAACTTTGTTCTATTGCTACCCCGTTCTTCTCTCACTCGGATCAGGCCTCTGTCGCCACGGTTTTCCCTTGCGACAGAGGGTGACGGACTTCTTGTCTTGTCTTTCGGTTCCCTCCAGCCGTCTGTCCCCGCCTGCGGCTTTTCGGGGCGTCTGCGCCAGGCGCTCTTCGCGAGAGTTTGGACCGCGTTCTGCGGGTCCACCTTCGGCTCGCGGTGTCTTTGGTTCCCGGGCTGAAGGCGGTTTTGTGCGCGGCAACTCGGCGCCGCCCGACGGTGCGGTCCTCGTTCTGCCGGCCGGCCCCCTTGGATATTCGTCAGGGTTTGTTGTCCTCTGCGCTATATACGTCGGGGTTGTTTCAGCTGGTTGCTTGGGTATGCTCGCTTCTCTGTCGGCGGCCCCTGCTTCCGACACGCGACGACGCGCTGTGTCGTTGCGGTCCCTGCTTCCGTCACGCACCGTCGTGCTGTGTCGCACGCGGGGTCTTCTCAGTCCCGTCCTTCTGCCGGTCCTCTTCGGGGTGCTGCTACGAGTGCTGCCGCCTTGCGCGGCCGCAGGACTGGGACGTTGCAGGCCAGTGCGTCGATTCCGCCTCGCCCTTCTGTTCTTGCCCCTTTCATCCCCGCTGTGTCGGGGCTGGCCGGTCTTCCACTTCCGGCCGCCCTTCGACGTGGTCTGCCCCGCGCCGGCCTGGGGTTGGGGGGGGGGGGGTAGAGGTCGACGTGGCGCTCGTGCCCGCACGGCCCGTACCGAGGGTACCTCCGCGTCAACACAATGTGTAGTTCTCTGGGTCGGCCTCCTTGTTCTCCTTCTCGCCTGGCCGACCAGGTCGCTCCCCTCCTCTCGGGTGCTCCCTCGGGTTGTTTTTGCCCTTGCGCCCCTCGGTTGCCGCGAGGGACGTTGGGGGCGGCGGGTTGCGCGGTGGGGTCTCACCTGGTGGTGGACGTCTCGACCCCCTTTCCGCTCTTGTCACCGACGCCGGCCCATCTCTTCGGAGGTGGCCCACGTGCTCACTTCCATGCCCGAGCTGGGTAGCGTCGAGGGAGTTGACCGCCGGTCGCCCGGTTTTCCTCTCCCGTGTCTTTCTGGTCCCGTCGACGCACTGCGACGCGATGCGACCGTTGGTGGTTCTGTCGGCCCTCAACGGGCGCGTCGTGCTCACACGGTTTCGGATGCTGCCGGTACCCCTGGTACGCCTGGCCCTGTGCCCTCTGTCGTGGGTTGTGTCGCTGGCCCTCCAGGATGCGTCTTGGCTCGTTCCTCTCCATCCTCTCTTCCAGCGGTTCTTGGCCGTTCGGACTTCCGATCGTGTGTTCCTGTTCGCCGGCCTTCCCTTCGGTCTCCACATCGCTCCGCAGATCTTCTCTGCACATGTGGGGCAGGCTCTGGGTCCTCTCCTCAGGAGCGGGCTCCAGCTCCTGTTTTCCTTGGCCGACTGGTTGGTTGTTTCCGAAGCCCTAGGCCTGTGTGTTGGCGACGCCTTCACAGTCGTTCGCACCGTCGCACGGTTAGGGTTCCCCTTTTGCTGTTCCCGATTCACGCTTGACCCCGTCGCGTGTCGTGCCATGGGTTGGTCTCGCATGGGTTTTGTCCGGCGCTACGGTGCCCCGGGGTCTGCCGGCCGCGGTGCACCTTCGGTGGACGGTCTTCGCCGTGTTGCACTCGGTCTCCCTCCTGGGGTGGCTCTGGGTCTCGTTCGTGGGTTCGCTGCTTTGGGCCGCTCTGCCCCTTCCCTTAGGGAGCCTCTGGCTACTCCGCCTCCTCCTCATGGGCCCCGCGGTGTTTCCGTTGCCCCTCTGGGTCGGCTCCTGCCACTCCTGCGTACCGTTCGCAGACGCTTCGGTCTCTGGGTTGCTCAGGGCTCGCTCTCTGCGGCTGTGCCCTGGTCCGCCCCCCCGCCGACGGTCTGGGTAGCCTCAGATACGTCGAGCGAGGTTGGGTGGGGTTCCTGATCGAACCTGGGACGTCCACTTCCCGGCAGATGGGTGGGTCTCCCTCCACTTACCCGTCTCTGCCCTCGGACTGTTGGTTCCTCTGCTCTTCCTGCGGGACCACGCGCTGGCCCTTCGGGGTCAGTCGGTGGCCTTCGGGTTAGACACTCAGACAGGCTGTCCCCTGTTTCCTTCTGCGGGGGTCCTCCAGGTCGTTGACTCTATTGGGGGTCTCGGTGGAGTTGTTCTTCCTCGCGGCCCGACACCCCTTCTCCTTGCATGCCTCCTCCCTGCCCGGGCCTGCCACCCTGTGGGCGGCCGCCCTGTCGTGAGGGCAGGGCGTTCTTGTTGAATGGGCGATGCAACGGCCTGTGTTCACCGACCTCGCGGCTTCCTGAGGTGTTCCGGAGGTCGCCTTGTTCGCATCGGGGGTGCCGCGCCAGTTGCCTTTGGACCTCTCCCTCCGGCCTCGCGCTCCGGGGGGGGTCCGGCCGCTTTCATGGTGGCCTGGTATAGGTGGCGGTCGATATACATCTTTCCGCCCCCAGATGCGCTGTTGCTGTGCCCAGTCCTCGCGAGGCTGCGGCTGTACCACGGCTGCGTCGGGCTCCTCGCGCCTCTGTGGCCGGCACGGGCTTGGTCCGCCCGGTTGCCGCGGTGGTGCCCGAGTCCGGTCCCTCTACCTGTCTCCGGCTTCCACTTGGGCTCGGTTGGGGACATGCGGGCCTCGTTGGCCTTCGCATCGTGCTTGTTCATGTGGCACGGTGGCTCCCGGTCCCGGGCCGGCCCCTGGCCGGGCCCTGACTGACTTCCTGCAGCGTTCCTGGCCGTCTTCTCCTTGGGGGCCTTCCGGGTCCCGCTGGAGGTCTTTTCCTAGGTGGCTACAGGCCACTCGCCTGCCTGTTGGCTCTCCTTCCCTCGTCCTACGCTCCTTGTTTCACCTCTTCCGTACACGTCACTTTCGAGTCGACGCTATACGTACCCACTTGTCTGCCGTCCGGGGGCTCTTTGGGTCCGTCACTGGGCTGGTCGTTCTGACACAGGTGCTGGATTCCTTCCTGACGGCTGCCTTCCGGGATCGACCTCCTCCACGCCAGGTCCCTCCGCAGTGGGATCTGGGGCGGGCTCTGGTCCTTCTGGCTTCGCCCACGTCTACAAGGGCCGCTACGCCGGTTCTGTTGCTCGGGCGTCCGCTCTTCCTTGTCGCTCTGGCCACTGGGGTTCGGGTGTCTGCCCTTGCGGCATTGTCATGGCCCCGGGACTGCGTGCGATTCTCCCCGTCCTTGCATGGCGTCTCGTTCGCCTCCTCCCCTCCTTTTGTTGCCACACTTGGGAGGGCGGCCCCCGCTTTCCGGCCTTTCGCCGTCCAGGCTTTCCGGCTTGGGCATCCTCGCCATGTGTTGTGCCCGGTGTCGGCCTTGCGCTCCTCTGTTGCGTCTGTGGCGCCGCCTTCGGGTCCTGCTGTGTGGGTGTCTCCTCGGACAGGTGGGAGGCTCTCGCAGGTGCAGATGGGCCGCCGCGTTAGTCGGACCGTTCGTGCCCGTCGCCCTGTTTGTAGGGGTTCTGCGCACGATGTCAGATCCTTTGCTGCCTCCTTCCGGTTCCTGCCACGTCGATCCTTCCCTGCCTTCGCCTCAGCGGTTTTGTGGGTCTTCTATCAATTCCTTCATCTCCTCCTACCTCTCCGTGTCCAGTGTTCGACCCCCTCGGCTGGTGATTGCTCTCGGGGGTCGTGTTTCCTGGTGCTCTGGCGAAGATCCCTGGTCTTCCCCCCTTGTCCCTCGTTCTTTTTCTTTGTTTTATATGACAAAGGGGGGGGGGGGTGTACGGGTTTGCAACACTGGATTGCAAGTTTGGGATTGTGTATTGTTCCAGTACATAAGTGTTTTTGCCACATTGAAAATTGTGTTTTGTTCTTGTGTTCAGTGTTTTTGTTGGTTTTTGAAGAAAAGGGATTTTGGGTACAGTACCTTTTTGGTTTCAGACAAGTCTATGTTTTTGCATTACTATGAATGACGGGCATGTGTTAAAACTGTTCATTTTAGCTACTCCTCAGTTTTTCACTCTTTTATTAGACTCTCTTGTTTAAATTGTGTCTTTGTCATTCATGCTTTTGTTTTATGCATTGGTTTTTTTGGTAGGTTGGGCTTGGATGTCCTCCTCCTATTTGTTATGCAGCCTTGACGTTGGATTTGCCAAGACTACTAACAAATTGGGAGGTTTGACGTACCTCCCAACCTACCAAATAGGAAAACCTACTATTTGGTAGTAGTCTTGGAAAATCCAACGTACATAATACCCTCCCTCACGCCGGACCCCTGCCCATCCGCGTTCTTCTGCTGACGTGAGATGTGATAACAAGAGAGGGTCGCTCATGCGCACGTTCGACAGGGATCTGCACATGACGGAACACGGGATGGGCCTTAAGCGGTAACTAAGGTAAACCCCTTTTTCTTCTCTTCTATGCTTTTTTCACCTTCGGTGGTAGTTTTGGTTAATGTACAACGTCTCCTAGAGCAAGATAAGGAGTAGACTCTAGACGTTTTCTTTTTAACCGCGGTTGGAATGACGACATAGCAGTCAAAATAGACAAGTCGTCATTGCAATTAGGTTAATAGCCTTGACGTTGGATTTTCCAAGACTACTACCAAATAGTAGGTTTTCCTATTTGGTAGGTTGGGAGGTACGTCAAACCTCCCAATATGTGTAACTCTCTCTCTCTCTATCTTTCTGTTTCACACACACAAGCACACTATTTAATAAGCCCTATATAAGTTTTAGCACATTCCCACCCACCAACATTATCAAATTACCGTCCCATTATTCTCACATCAATTATAAGGAAATTTCTGGAACAAATTATTGCCAGGAATATTAGAAATCACATAGAAATGTTCAAGTTAATTAAACCCTCTCAACATGGATTCTTTCCAGGACGATCCTGCCTAACAAATGTACTCAGTTTTTTTTCCGAGGTATATGAAGCGGTAGATAACGACAAGTCATATGCTACAGTTTACTTAGACTTCAGTAAGGATTTTGATAGAGTTCCGCATGAAAGGCTGTTAATGAAGATAGAAGGACATTGTACTGGGAGGATGAGTCATAGCTGATTGGTAGGAAGCAGAGAGTTAGTATCAGTGGTGTAAAATTGGACTGGGGATTAGTTAAAAGTGGGGTCCCCCAAGGGTCATAATATATTTATAGATAGCGTACGACCACATGAGTGACGTTGTACTGTATATGAGTGTGATGACATAATATTATATCTGTATACATAATATATTTATAGATAGCGTACGACCACATGAGTGACCTTGTATTTGTCTTAACCCCTTCTCTACCGGCGACGTATTTTTTACTATATTATGGCGACTATTAGACGATTCTATTCAGTTTAAAATGGGCCTCCATTAATTAACATGCTTTGATGTATCTTTCTTAACTTTTTTTACTACCACAGATCCTTCCTAAACTGCACAAAATCGTCGAAATAGAGTTAGAAGAAAATAAAAAAGACATCGCCGGTACAGAAAGGGTTAAGGAATAATAGGCATCGTAGTAGTGAATGAGCAAAAATACAAAAATAGGACATTGCCGCGTGTAATTGCTATTGATGTATTCATTCCTGACTCACTTCCTTTAATTTCAGGCGAAGAAAATTAATTAAGGTGATTAATGGAATATCATTACTAACTATATATTGGTCGCGGCTGTCAAAGGTTTATAAAAAGCAGTTCCCTGACACTTTGCAGGACCGTAATTAATGTTCAAAATATGGCGACAGGAACCAAAAGTGTTGATATAGGATAAGTGCACACACAACATATATACAGAGTGTACACATGCCTTAACCCGGGAGCTGCGGGAAGACTCTTAAGAGTTCCCCCGGCGGACTGCGGGAAGACTCTCCAGAGTAACGCTTTTGAACGCGTACCAAAACCGTGCGTTAATAGTCAGACGGCTGAAAATTGGTGTGGATATAGTACTACGTGTCAACTCTCGATACCACCCCGCCAAACGCTCTCCCCGCACTCGTGCAAGCACCACCGCGCCAGTAACCAAGCACTAGTCATGGAGCCCACACGTCCCTCACGCTCGCTCCCTGATGACACAACCAGCCCTCCTTCTGGTGGTGTTAGCCGCCGTGGAAGGCAGAGGGTGGCTGCCAAAGACCCTAGCTACCTGTACGACACGCCCTACAGCTCGGAGGACGAAACACCAGCACCCAAAGCACGGAAAACACGTGCAAGCAGGGCAATGGCACAGAGGTCATTGGTCTTTCGTGACACTGCCACCACGACCCAGGCCACTGCAACAACCACTACCACCACCACTACCACCACTGCCACCCCTGCCACCCCTGCCACCGGTACCAGCGACGCAGGAGGTCGCCCTAGGGCTGCGGAACCTGCGCGGGCAGGAAAAATTAAAGGCACGGGCGTAGGGAAAAGATCCCGTACGCCAGCCACAGTGCCCCTACCACCACCACCACCACCACCAGCCGCCGCCCCTGGCCCGGCTGCCGCCGCCGCCCCTGGCCCGACTGCCGCTGCCGCCCCTGCTGCCCCTGCCGCCCCTGCTGCCCCTGCCGCCCCTGCCCAAGGAACAGGGAAGGGGAAGGGGAAGGGGAAGGGGAAAGGGAGAGGGAAAGCGACTGCTGGCCCTGCTTTCCCTGGTGGCCCTGCTGCCCCTGTTGCCCCTGCTGCCCCTGTTGCCCCTGTTGCCCTTGCTGCCCCTGCCGCCCCTGCCGCCCCTGCCCAAGGAACAGAGAGAAGGGCGACAGGCACCACCATCATCTTGCCATCAAGGCCACGCACCACTGCTGCCCCTGCCGCCGCCTCGGCCGCCGCCTCTGCCGCCGCCCCTACCGCCGCCCCTACCGCCACCTCTGCTGTCCCTGTCCATAAGACACCCTCGCGTGGCAAAATTACACGGAAAACTCTGACACCATCCAAATATGCCGCCCTGCTGTTTGATGGTGATTTACAGGACATTGGCAGTCAAGGTTTTGACGACGAAGACCAAGCACGGGACCAAGGGTGGGGGGATTTGGGAGTGGACAGTGGGAGTGAGTCAGACGTCGGCGACGAAAACGAGGAAGGTCATCGTCTGTCCAGTGAAGAGGAGGGTGATGATGATCAAGTGCTGTATCGCGACCATGGAAGCGATATTTCAGACGATGAAGCAGACGCAGACGACATTCCGATCCCTGGCTTGCCTACGTTCGATTGGTCTGACGGGGTCAATTTTGTACCTGACGTGCCCCAGTTCAATCCTGGGACGTCAGGTACAACTGACGACTGGCCCTGTGACGAGCACGCGAACGAAAGCGACTTCTTCCTCGCTTTTTTCGATTTTGAGGTAATGACGTTCATCGTTGCCCAAACAAACGCCTACTACAGGTGGGTGTTTGGCCGATTGGACGTCCTTTCTCCAAAAGCGAGAATACGAGGCTGGGTGGATACGACTGTTGAAGAATTTATGACGTTCTTTGCCTTGTTGTTCCTCATGCCTCTGATCAAGAAGCATGTGTTGCAACACTACTGGAAGCACGACCCTCTCATCGCCACCCCAACTTTCAATAAGTTCATGACTCGTGACAGATTTTTGTTGCTGCTAAGATTTATGCACTTTGCAGACAACGAAAATCCTAACAGGATTGACAGGATATGGAAAGTTCGGACTGTGTTCACCATGTTGTTGGAGAGGTTTAGGAAATATTTTTACCCCTTCCTCAATTTGGTGATTGACGAGTCGCTCGTGCTCTTCAAAGGACGTCTTGTGTTCAAACAGTATATCCCCTTGAAAAGGCATAGGTTCGGAATCAAGCTCTTCGTTTTGTGTGACTGCGAAACTGGAATAGTGCTTGACATGATCGTGTACACAGGCACTGACATTGACATCCCGAAAGCCGCTGCCAATGACCCCATGGGCATGTCAGGTGCCATCGTCAGGAAAATGTTGGCACCTTACCTGGGCAAAGGCCACATCATCTACACTGACAACTGGTATACTTCTCCTGCTCTCTGCCAGTTTCTTCATGACAACCAAACGGGGTCATGTGGGACTGTCAGAAAGACAAGAAAGTTTATGCCAAAATTCACAGGTGATGTCATTCCTCTCACAGATGCCTCCTCCAGTGACACACCTTCAGAAGACGACCTGGCCCAGGAACACCGCGAGAGGCATGTTCGAAGAAGGCGACGAAAGGGGCAGAAATACAAGCAGCTCGAAAAGTGTGGGAAAGTGATAGCCCTGAAGTGGAAGGACAAGCGAGACGTCCACCTGCTTTCAACCGTCCACACAGGTGCCCAGGTGGATTCTGGCAAAATCCACTACAGAACCAGGAAGACCATCTACAAGCCCGACATGGTAGTGGACTACACTAAGAACATGCGCCTGGTGGACAAGTCTGACTGTCAGCTGTCAGGCGTTGAGTGTCTGAGGAAGACTGTGAAGTGGTATCACAAGCTCTTCCTCCACCTAGTTGATATCACGATGCTCAACGCCTACAACTTGTGGTTGGTGAAGAAGGATATGTCCCCAAACCAGAAGCTGAAATTCCGGGAGTTCGTGTACAACGTCTCATACCAACTCCTGGAGAAGTATGGCACCACCACTCATAGACGTACGGCATGGCGTGGGGATCACGTTCCTGACCGAGTGCAGGTGGGTGTCCAAAGACACTACCTGATCAGCACCGAGGTGATTGGCACTCGTCACAGGCAGGTGCAGTGCATCGTCTGCAGCTCCAGTGTCAGGAAACCCCATGTCCCAAAAAGAGTCACCTCAATGTGCGCAGAGTGCAAAGTTCCACTCTGCATGGGCGAGTGCTTCAGGGACTACCACACCTTCAAAAAATTTTGAGTGTCGCCCTGCCCCGCCCTGCCCTGCACTGCCCTGCCCTGCCCTGCCCTGCCCTGCCCTGGACTCGCCCCCTGCTCAGCCCTGCCCTGGACTCGCCCCCTGCTCAGCCCTGCCCTGGACTCGCCCCCTGCTCAGCCCTGTCCTGGACTCGCGCCCTACCTTACCTGACCTGACCTAATTGATCACGCTACCTCATAATGTAACATATATATTATATAATGTATAAGTTCCAAAGATGTCCCTGTGATATAGCTTTTACATTATATAATTGTATGTTTCATTATTTAGTTTATAAGTTTCAAATATTTACATGTTATATGCCTTATTTTTTTATTATATCAATATATATGTTTGTTATTAGTCAAAGTCATGTGTATATAATTATTTTCTTACCTCAAATGAATTGTACAAAAATAAATATGTTTCAACAAATCCTGTCAAACCTACTAAGATAATAAAAAAAAACAATAATAAAAAAAAAAAAACACAAGGTCATGTCATTGTATTCTTACAATATGATATATTCTATGAATATTTCATATTTATTGAATACAATGGCATGATCTTGTAAAAAAAATTTTTTATCAAAAATGTTCTAGACAATATAAAACCTTCCCCATAACCCCCTCCTGGATTCGATCCCACAACCCTAGCACACTTTGAGTTTTCCAGTCCGCGACCTTACCAACCATGCCACAGGAGCTCATACCAAATATCACTCAAAACTTCGTGTCTACAATCGAAATGACAATATACAAAAAAAAATGAATTATCCCACCAATTTACGTTTGTAAATTGATGGGATTATCAATTATATCATGCCAAGGTTTATGAAAGTTTGTCTCTGTCAAGAATTAGTAATTATATAACTTTATTCTGTCCAAAATTGCCAAAACATTCAGCAAAATTGCCCCTCTCAGTGCGACTCCACTCATTTTCACACGGTCAAGCGGTGACCCTTGCCGCTCCCTAGCTACACCAGCCACAGCAGCTCTGTCTGGGAACAAAATTTGTATAAATACAATAATGGATAAAATACTCTTCACAAATACATTTGTATTGTATAATATTGTAAATAAAAAAGAATAATAACTGTGTGGGTGTCGTAAATTGCTCAACCAGCTTTCTTATGTCTCGCCTACGCGCGTATATTGGATTATACATAGTCATGACTGTCATACAAATAATTGCAGTAGGTCTCGAATGTACATTTAGATTGCATATTACTTGGAAATAAATAAGTAAACGTTTCTCTGGTGGCAATCTACCCTTTCGCAAGTGTAAGGAGACACCATTCTATATTTAGCCCTTTATTGCAAAAGGCAATCTGCCTGTGTTTACTGACCACCGTCGCTGGTGGTCTATAATATAGTACTTTATTGACAGTCAATGGCCTACATGTTTCTGTGTTACTTCACATGTGTCTAAAATGCAATGTCTGCTTGCATAAAAATGCAATTCTGAAGTCCATTTATACGTACGACATACGCATGTCTCAGTTTCTATCTATCTCTCTCTCTCTCTCTCCATTCCTGACTCATGTTATTGTAAAACTCTTGGTGGCAACAAACACCAGACACCTGGAAGACAAGGTTCAAAATCCCAAGCATCCATACGCCTCGAGCGCCTTCACACTTGTCACACAGCTGGTTATCTATCTAGAGATCTGCCTGCCTTCCTTCTCTTGACGACTCACTCACTCCCTCCATGCACCCCTGCATGCCTCCCTCCCTCCCTCCCACACACCCACCCCCAACCCACCCTTTCAGGCTTCCGTGTGCTAGAAACACATTCACAATTTGCGTAAATATCGCATCAATTGGGCTATATGCGGTATATTCCTTGTTATATGGGACGCCTACATACGTACACGTCTTTATTATAGCATGACAGTGCTCTAAATACAAGATTTACGTGATATGTATGGCGTAACACACCCTCTCCCCCTTTCATTCCCAGCACAGCTCACTCACACCTTGGTTCACGCATAGAAACTCTTTGATAATGTGCGTAAATATCGCATGAATTGGTCAATATACGGTATATATTTTGATATATGGCACGTATACATACGTACAAGTCTGTATTATAGCATGACAGTGCTCTACGTACAAGATATACGTGATATGTATGGCGTAAACCACACTCTCAGCTCATAAATTGCCGCCAAACCTCCAACACATCTTCATTCCCGCCTACAAATTCTCTTATAATTCCCTTATATATTGCAATTTTTGGTCACTATGAGGCATATTCATTGTTATATGGGTGGCCTACACATGTATACATACTCTACATAGCCTAAAAGGGCTCAAAAATGGACATATACGTGATAATACGCCGTAACCCACCCCCTCCTCCCTCTCCTTCTATCCCCTGCGCGCGTAAATATTCAGCAGGGAAATCTCGCCGCTCGATGACAATCTAGCCGCGCGGTGCCATTCGCTCCACATTTTTCAACTACGGACCGTTCCCCCACCCCCCCCAGACATTTTTTGGGGGGTCAAATATATATGGGCCGATGCCCGCAAACATTCCCTACACGATGAGGTACTTTTTATCGAAATTTGCAATAGGTCCCCAAATCATCATATGTGCGCACAGTCTTACCCTGTAGAAAACCCCCTGTGCGCCGCGGAGAGGTTAATCATATTACAACATACACACATGTACTTTCAGGGCAACACTATCATTGTTTAACCCGGGAACTGCGGGGAGACTCTTAAGAGTTCCCCCGGCGGACTGCGGGGAGACTCTTAAGAGTCAGAGAAAAAAAAATCAACTTTTGACATCGAAAAAAAAAAAATATATATATTTTTGTTTTTTTGTTTTTTTGTTTTTGGCCCCTGGGCCATGCAAAATCTCAGTCCTCTACCTCCCCTCCTTCCCCACTTTCCTCCTCTCCTTCAGTTATCACCTATTTTCCCTGTTATTCCCTTATTCTGAGGTATATTTTCGTGCTAACATTAGAAATCCGGTTGCAGGGTGTGGTCATCACTGATAGCAAGCGAATGCAAGAGAGAGAGTATCGATCGACTGTGTCTCAGTGGCCTTGGGGGATATTGGCGGGAAAGCAGCTTGCCTCACCCATACATTATACAACTCGCGGGCTATATCTCCGATTTTGACCATCCAAACGCTGTTTTCACTAGTTTTATTGTTGTTTCAGGTTAATACCTTTATAATCAACCCATAATAGGTGCATATGGATAAGTATTAATGCTATTAATGGTACAATGAATATTTTAGTGACGGAAACACCTCAAATACATGCGCACAGGGAGAGGTGTCTAATTACCCCCATGTGCACTTCAGAGGTTAATATCCCATGATAATATACCGTACTCTGTAGTATCGGCAGCGTTGCACCAAATATATCCGGCACCGCTGCACATGTTTTCATCAGTGACATCCGGTCGGCACTCAGCTTAGCAGTGCCACCCAAGCTCCCTGTATCCCTGGCTAATGAGAACCTATAAACTTATCTCTGGACTTTTATTCTACATCCTTGTGCAAGAAAGAATTATCAAGGTTGTTGTAGCTTCACATGACAACCATACATGGCGCAGTCAGTGTATTAAAGCCAGGAGATACGAGCCAAGACCGGATTATCAGCCAGCCATCTTGCAAGACCTCGCCTCTCCAGCCCTGGATATATCATTGTGCAGTGCTTTAAAGTGCAGTGAAGTGCTTAAGTGTGGAGTGCAGTGCCTTCATTATATGTCCCATGTCATTTGTGCCCATTCCCGACTTGCTGTGAGGGTTATAGCCGCCGAATCATTGCTGGACAAGAGCGAGGAGTAGCATACCCTCCCCCTGTAACGTCTCCAGCAACACTAAAGTTCTCACCCCTCACTGGGCCCTCAGTGCCTTCCAGCTGTGCCGGCACATGCGCGCACGGACACACGCACATCGTTGCCAAGTCAACACGGTGTTGCCAAGCCTACCGCACTCACACACTCACTCTTTCTAGCACAGATAATTTCTCTCACTATTAAATAAACTGTTCCAGTTGTACTGCACATTTTCATCGTTCCTGCAAGACTACAGTGTGTCAACTATCAACCAATTATGGAGGGAGATGAGCAGATTCATGGGGAGACCAGAGACACCCCACACGACCATACTGGGGAGGGAGATAATGGTGGAGCTACTGGTGGAGATAGTGGTGGAGATAATGATGGAGATACTGTTGGAGTTGCTGGTACGGGGAAGCAGTCAGTTCATTCCACTCCAACCTCTTCTCTCACCACCCCTCATTTTACTCCACCTCCCCAACCTCCCCCCACTTTACCTCCCCTACACTATAAGGGGATGTCACCCCTGTCACCACACCCTGCAAGTCTACAACCTACCACAAGTGCAGACCTCCTTCAGCTCATACAGTATATGGAGCAATGCAGACAACGGGACGACTATACCAGAAGACAGGAGGAGGACCGCAGAAGACAGGAGGAGGACCGCAGACAACAGGAAGAGGACCGCAGAAGATGGGAAGAGGAAAACCGACGACAGGAGGAGGAAACAAGACGACGACAGGAGGAGGAAACAAGACGACGCACGGAGGAGGACTACATGAGACAGATGGACGATGCCAAGTTCTCCGCCCTTGTCCAGGCTCTGGCCCAAATTACCCTCCCTGCCGCTGCACCTACACCTACCTCACCGGGGACAACACCCCATTCCACAACATCCTCCACCCCTACAGCTCCACCTCCACCACAGAAGGCTATCACCCAGAACCCGCCGCCCCTTCGTGCTGATGCCACCTTCCAGGTTTTCAGAGAATGGCGGCGTTGAAGGGACGATTACTCTATTATGGTGGACTTATCTATACTACCGAGGGAGAAACAACTGATCCAGATGCGGATGTGCTTAACCCTGGAGACACAGCGGCTTTTGGAGCACACCTTAAGCATACCCCCTGACACCGACAAGACCGTTGACGCAGTCCTCGATGCACTTCAGGAGCACATCAAGAATTCTCGCAATGAAGCTCTCCGTCGCAGGGACCTGTTCAGTTGCAAGCAAAAACAGGGCGAGTCATTCACCAACTGTGGCCTCTGCCACATCACCAAAGAAATTGACGTCTGCCCAGGGAACTCTTCAGCCTGCAAGGAGACCCAACTCAAGATGGTCATTCTGATGGGCATACACGACGAAGAACTTGTACAGAAGCTGCTTTCCCTCGACGCCACCCATTCATTACTGGTCATCGTCAACACTTGCCGTTCCTACGAGGCCACTCGAAGCGCTACATCAGCCATATGTGCCCCACCATCCCAGGTTAACGCCGTGTCAGCGTACAAGCAGAACAAGCAAGTTAAGCAACGCGACAAGTTCTCCACATCGCAACAGTCCTTGGCGTCGGCTGCCGCCTGCCAGCGTTGTGCTCGCCAGCACGACAAGAACAAGTGCCCGGCTGAAGACTACACCTGCACTAACTGTGGCCGTCGTGGTCATAAGCATAGGACTCCTGCTTGCTCTGCTGCCACCGCCCATTGTCGTCGCTGCAACCATATGGGCCACTACGACAAATGCTGCAGATCTTCCAAGACGCCCGCCACACAGGACAACGACGCTTCCTCCCACAACAAGTCTACAGCAAAGAAGACCACAAGTTGCCGACGTGTGGGATCACCTGTTCAAGCACCCACACTGACATCCGTGAGTCTCACCTACAGCGGCACCACTAGAAAGCTCCACATGCTTCCTGACACAGGTGCAGACATCACAGTGATCGGCCGACGACACCTCGACATACTTCGGATTCCTCTCAGCAGCCTACGACCTCCGCCTCCGACAACAACGCTCAATGCGGATGGCTCTGCAATAGCTCCTGCTTTGAGGACGTTTCATGCACAACTCACCATCAGCAAACGCTCCTGTTCGGCCACAATCCAAGTCCGCGAGGGTGTTCAGACGCCGCTTCTGTCCAAATGCCACTGTCAAGCATTGGCCATCATCTCAGCAGAATTCCCAAGCCAATTCTACAGGTTAAACACATCCACAGGTGTAATCCCTTCACAGCCACCACGTCACCTGCACAAGCCAAGGAGTTCTTTCTTCGAGAGTTCAAGGACGTGTTGGTCTCCAAGGAGGATCTCCAGACAGCTCCACTCAAGCCTATGAAGGGGCCCCCAATGCAGATCCACCTCAAGGACGATGCCGTGCCTTTGCTATCTACACCCCACGGCAGATCCCCTTTGCTTTCAGGGACAAAGTTAAGCAGGAGCTCGACTCGTTAGTGGCACAAGGTATCATCAAACCGGCCGGCGACGAACCTTCAGAGTGGTGCCACCCCCTCGTCGTCTTCGCCAAGCCTAACGCCGAAGTTCGCCTCACCGTAGACCTCACCAAGCTCAACTGCCAAGTTTCCCGCCCAGCCCACCCCTCACCGACGCCTTTCGAAGCGATCCGCAGTGTGGCCCCACAGGCGAAATTCTTAACGACGGCAGACGCCCTGAGTGGATATTGGCAAATGGAACTTGCGGAGGAGGACCAGCATCTCACAACTTTCATCACTCCTTATGGCCGTTTCCAACACTGTAGAGGTCCAATGGGTTTCGCTGCGACAGGTGATGCCTTCTGCCTTCGCGGTGATAGGGCCCTCCAAGGGGTGCAAAATTGTGCCAAGGTTGTCGACGACGTGCTGCTCTACGACGAGGACTTCAACACAACATCTTCAGCATATCCATGAAGTGCTCATATGGTGACGCGACAGTGGGATCACACTCAACAAGGACAAGTTCGTGGTCGCCGCACCCAGTGTGAACTTCTGTGGGTACCACGCTCTCAGGTGAGGGCATCTCGGCTGACCCTGGCAAAGTCGGAGCGATCAAGGACTTCCCGACACCAGCCAACATCACCGACCTTCGCTCCTTCATGGGTTTGGTGAACCAGCTGGCGGAGTTCACCCCCGACATTGCCACTGCCGCTCAGCCCCTGCGCCCCCTGATGAGCCCGAAGAGGTCGTTTATGTGGACCGCTGACCATGATGAGGCTTTCCGCCGGGTCAAGGCTGCCCTGCTCAGTCCACCCGTCCTGGCCCCATTCGACCCTTCCCTACCAGTGATTCTACAAACTGATGCGTCCCGCCTCAACGGTATTGGATACGCCCTCCTACAGGATCATGGCAACAACCGTCTCCGCTTAGTTCAGTGTGGCTCGAGGTTCCTAAGCGACCCCGAGTCCCGCTATGCCACCATTGAGCTGGAGATGCTAGCCGTGGTCTGGGCCATGTCCAAGTGCAAGTTCTACCTCATCGGACTGCAACACTTCACCCTCATGATGGACCATCGCCCCCTCATCCCCATCTTCAACAACTACACCCTTGATGCGGTTGAAAATACCCGCCTCCAACGTCTGAAGGAGAAAGTCGCACCTTACCTCTTCACAGCCGTCTGGCGCGCTGGCAGGTTGCTCTGCATCCCTGATGCGTTGTCACAGGCCCCTGTCAGCCACCCGACGCCAGAGGATGAGTTAGCATGTGCCGACGCCATGGTTCACCTCAGGTCCCTCGTGACTGTCAACGCCGCCGCCACCGACGTCAACTCTCCTTCACAAGACGCAAACAGGATTCTCCAGGAACTCCGAGATGCAGCCAGAGCGGATCCTGTGTACATCCGCCTGCGTGAGTGCGTTACTTCGGGTTTCCCCACCAACCGCTACGACCTGCACAACTCTCTACTCCCATTTTGGAAACTCCGAGACTACCTGTCAGCAGATGATGAACTCGTCCTGTATGGAGCGAGGGTTGTGGTTCCTGAAGCCCTGCGCCGCTGCACCTTGGCTCGCCTGCATGATTGTCACAGAGGCGTGGAGGCCACTAAGCATAGGGCGCGACAGGCTGTCTTTTGGCCTGGCATCAACTCGGACATCGCCAACACAGTTCAAGCTTGTGAGCCGTGTCAGGTCTTACAGCCTAGTCAGCAGCAGGAACCCATGATCAACGACGACAACCCAACTAGGCCTTTCGAGTCTGTTTCAGCCGACTTCTTCGCTGTGGCGGGGAAATCCTTCCTCGTCGTAACAGACCGACTCTCAGGCTGGCCCGTTGTCGTACCCTGCAAAGGAGATACTACCGCTTCAAACACCATCAGGATCTTCTGCCGCTACTTCAGGGAAGTTGGTGTACCCCTCCGCTTACGTACAGATGGAGGCCCACAGTTTACTAGCCGTGAGTTCCGGGACTTCATGGAGCGTTGGGGAGTCAATCACTTGATCTCTTCCCCACACTACCCACAATCCAACGGTCATGCCGAGTCTGCCGTCAAGTCCGTCAAACACCTCATACTGAAGACGGCTCCCTCAGGCAACATCGACTGTGAGGACTTTGACGGTGGACTGTTGGAGCTCCGCAACACCCCGAACTTCACAGGCCGCTCCCCGGCACAAATCTTGTATGGCCACCCACTATGGTCTTGTGTCCCTGCTCATCCCCAGTCCTTTGCAGCAGAGTGGCAAGCCAAGGCCGAGGACTGTGACCGCCGTGCAGCCGCCCACACTGCGCTGGTGCAGAGAAACTATGACCAGCACGCACGCCCCCTTCCCAGGTTGAGAGTCGGCACCACAGTGCGGATCCAAAACCCGACTTCTCACCGCTGGGACAAGGTTGGGGTCGTCATGGGCTGCGGCAGGTCCAGGGATTATGAGGTTCGTCTCCCCAGTGGTAAGATATATTGGCGGAACCGTTGCTTCCTCCGCCCAGTGAATTCCCCTGGTGTTGAACCCCTCCCCCATAACCCTGAGATCCCTGTGTCTTGCACGGACCCAGAAAGAGAGTCCTTCACTTCCCCCATGGCCCCACGTAGGTCTGAAAGGCTCCTAGAAAAAGAGTCAGCTCGACAACGTCTTGCGAGCTTGAAGGGGGAGGGAGGTGTTGATATAGGTTAAGTGCACACACAACATATATACAGAGTGTACACATGCCTTAATCATATTACAACAAACACACATGTACTTTCAGGGCAATACTATCATTGTTTAATATCCTGTGATAATATACCGTACTCTGTAGTATCGGCAGCGTTGCACCAAATATATCCGGCACCGCTGCACATGTTTTCATCAGTAACATCCGGTCGGCACTCAGCTTAGCAGTGCCACCCAAGTTCCCTGTATCCCTGGCTAATAAGAACCTATAAACTTATCTCTGGAGTTTTATTCTACATCCTTGTGCATAAAAGGATTATCAAGGTTGTTGTAGCTTCACATGACAACCATACACAAAGTATATTTGATTTTTACCACACTATTTATATGTATATGTTTGCCTTGTTCCTTACATCTGCAGCATAATATAAGAAGGATATTGTATTTACTTGAAATGGAAATTTAGAAAATAAAGTTTCCCCTACCTCATAATACCGACACTTGATGAATCTTGGAAAATTATGACACATTCTCACGGTTTGTCCGGGATATTATTTAACTATTTTATTAAGGTTAGGACGGGTATATGGAATCCAGAGGGATAATACATATAGTCTTTACCGCTATAACTTTCACAGATTCTTCATAAACTGCAAAATATCGTATAATGATAGCCAGAATAATGCTTCATGATCTTCAAAGGGCTAACGTTATCTGGAAGATATCTTAGATACTGTAAACAATGGTATGTACTTGTTAACCAACACAATTGCATTCCAGGTTTGTAATTTTCTATCTCATGTGTCAAATATTTTTGAAGAAGTCTTTCACATCGAGTTTATTACCACTAGTTCAATATTTTCGTATTTTTGGTATCCAA
The DNA here is from genome assembly GCA_037953745.1 of Lithodes maja. Classification (NCBI taxonomy): domain Eukaryota; kingdom Metazoa; phylum Arthropoda; class Malacostraca; order Decapoda; family Lithodidae; genus Lithodes; species Lithodes maja. Next base: position 89,786 of record JBAKBP010003554.1, read on the forward strand.
TACATTAAAATTTACAAATTCCTCAGCTGAATCACATATGAATAATCACATAATTCCAACGGTTGTTGAAGAGCCTCAAACATCAAAACATCTACTTTGAAATCCGTTACTATGATGTAACGAAAATATAATATTTATACATGAAAAATGACCCTCGGTGTGATGTCAATACAACCAGTTTATTTATTTCAGAATACTATCCCTATCAGGTTCACAAGATGGCGTCGTCAAGGGGGCACGTACCAGGGCAGAGCTCTTCGCCCTCGTCCTCTAAGGCCCATTCCGACTCCTCCAGGGCCTCCTGGGTTGATTCAGAGGACTACAGTGGCTTTAATGATGACAACAATAATGATGATTGTCAGACCAGCTCCAACCGTCCCCACAAACATGCTTCATCGCCAAGGATTCTTCAACGCCACCAGGATATTCGTATGCACACCACCTCCCCCACTAGGCCTATACCTCAACAAATCTCAGGTGAGACCGTTCCTATTTATGAGACAATCTTAATCCGATTTGAAAATGCTTCTGGATTTTTTGGTAGTGGGACCTACTCATAATTATGTGCTTCCCTGGACTCAGCTCTTGACACTGCTGTCAAGGATATTCGTCCCAACAAAAGACTAGGCCTTCTTTAAGAAGCTGTCGACACTGGTCTCCGAATGTCTGACCCCAAGCTCCAGGATATTTTGATGATTGATTGTCTAGCCTCTTGGAAGGTCTCCCTCTCCCTGCCTATGGATAAACGTCTATTTTATGGGAAAATGCGGCTTGAGGAATCCATTCCCCAAGAGGAAATTCTGGAGAGTCTCCAGGCTATTGATCTTCCAGTTACCTGAGGAAGGCATTTTAAGGAGAGAATCAGAGATGTACTGGTAGATACTCCGACTGTCCTTCTCACCTCCCCAACCGAGCTTCCTCGTCAGTTCCGCTTATGGAATAAAGTCATCCATGTCGCAGAGTACTACCGACCTCCCAAGAGTTGCAGGAAGTGCAAGAGATTTGGCCACATCGCTAGTGCCTGTGGGGCTAGGTCAGTCCATTGTGCTAAATGTACAGAGGCTCATCCCACCGCTGAGTGTGTTCAAACCATCCTTAAATGTCCTAACTGCACAGGCAATCATCCTTCTACTTCCAATCAATGCCCCAAATATCGTGAGGCCCTGTATGCTACCAAGATGGCGCGCTCGGGCGCTACATCTTACAGAGATGCCTTGCAAGACTTTTGCTCACAGATTCCTCCAAATAGGTCTAACCCTCAAGCGGCTCACCCCACCTCAGGAATTATCCCACCACCCTTGCCCACTACAGTACCCCCATCAGTGACTAGCCCTGCCACAAGGAATATATCTGAAGTACAGTCGAAGGTCACCGCTCTCATGTCCTCACTACCGATTCAGGATCAGCTTCAGGTGTTGGCTTCCCTGGTCGCCCATCTCCAGTCCACTCTCACCGTCACCGTCCCACCCTCTTCTGCTCCACCAACCGGACTCTCTACGCATTCTACCTCAGCATCCACTCAGACTACTGCTATTGACCTTTCCTACGACGCTACTGCTGATACTGTACCTCTTCCCGGTATAGTCGACAATGTTCTCCGGGATCTTCACCCAGCCTCTTCGCAGCCCATCTCGCCCACACCCTCGTCTACGCAACCATCTCGCCCTACTGTCTCGCATGACCGTCTCCCCGCCAAGTCTCGTCCCGGTCCCAAGGATAAGGGTAAACCAGAGACCTCTACTCTTCCTCATCGACTGCCTGCCTGCAATTCACCTCCTCCCTCAAGCCAGTCTACTTCCCACCAAGGACCTCCTCGCACGCCAGAACAAGTTTTCGGAACCCATGATTGCCGATGTGACTCGCACCAAGCGTGTTGCCTCATCTGGTGATAAATCTACTAAGGGCCCATCTGGAAAGTCATTGCCACCTTTCTTACCTAAATCTGGCAAAAAATCAAAAAATCTATAATGCCTCCCTAATGTGCCATGACCTGGAATGCCAAATGCCTTAGGACGTCGCTTACTGAACTGAAAAATTATATTATTACTACATCTCCACATGATGCGGTCATCACTGAAACTTGGCTCACCTCCAAATATTCTCCCAGATTTCAGACATACACCATTCAACGTTGGGATAGACCAGCCCGGCCTGGAGGGGGACTTCTCCTTTTAACCAAGACCTCACTTTCATCCCGCCCTGTTCAGCTTATACCCTATCCCGATGGCTCATCGGAAATTTTGGCCACTATTCTTCCATTTTTATCTTCCCACCTAACCATTGTTGGTGTCTACAGCCCTCATCGTCGCATCTCCAGTGCAGAGCTTAAGGGGACCGACCGGTTAATTTAGGCTTAAAAAACTCGAAATCCTGAAAATACCAATAGGTGTTTACTCAACAAGAGTCAACATCCCTTCATAAGCCAGTGAAATGTTATTAGTGAAAACCCATTGGAAATAGTATTTTTTTATGTTTTCCAAACTTTTCCTGTAATTCTAAAAATGTTATATAGCAAACTTTGAAATTAACGTGCTCAGTAACTACTGGTCGTACGAGGAGCATACCTATATAAATCGAAAGAGTGTAAGCTACTCTACAACCTCCCATACGCTTTATCTTCTACTTTGCCATGTTCCCGCATAAAATATTGTAAATCTAAAAAGTAAAAATGTTCACCTAATGACCTTAGACTTTCACCTGTTTTTCTCAGAACCTATATTGCCGCACTATCGGATGTTATTCAACAGTTATTATTGGACCTATAGGAATGGTGTATATACCATTGGAAAGGTAATTAAAAACACTAAAAGGCCTATAAACCAAATTTACTCTAATAATTTTTGTTTTGTTTTCACAATATGTCATCAAAGTTGTAATTTTCTATAAATATATTCGCCTGAATCCGTAATCACCTAAATCGAACAAATACACAAAATATATAAAATGTGTTTTATAGAAACTATAGATACACTTTTTGTGAGTTGTTTGATCACATAAAACATGTGCTATGGGGATTTCTGTAGGAGTTTATCATTTTCTGCAGTACTATGATTTTCAAAATCTTTTTACCGAAATTGCAAGAAAAAAGCAAAAATAAAAAAAAATAAAAAAAAAATTGATCTAGTTTTATGGTCATATACACCTGTACCAAATTTCATTTAAATTGATAGTAATACCTGGAAGTTTGTAATTAACGGTCCTGCTTCCACAATTATCATCGTCGGTGGGCCCTGATCTGGGAAGTGATCACTGGCTCCTCTTCTTGAAATTTGACGGTTTTCAGCCTCCAGGTCACCCTGTCTCTGGAAGATTCCCGCTAACTATGATTGGACGATTTATCAAGATACTGTTCCCCTCCCTGAGACTAGCAGCACAGATCCGACCGTCCTCTATGAAGAACTTGTTGGTGCGATGAACACAGCGGCCAAGAGTCTTTTCCACTACTCGCAGGGATTGCCATCTACTAAGCCCTTAAAGCCCTGGTGGACTCCTGACTGCTCGAGAGCAGTTGCTATTCGCCGCCGTGCTATCAATACTCAACGTCGACATAAATCCCTGCAGAACTGGATCTCCATTAAACGTGCTACGGCTTATGCTAAGGTTCTCCGAAAAGCACGCGTGTCCTCCTGGAGACTATACTGTGGCAAATTATCACCAGATACACCTCCTTCTGCAGTGTGGCGCATGTTTAATGGCATCAATGGGAGACCTACCTTTTTGTCGTATCCATTGGTTGATAACGGCCGAATCTGCCAGTCACCAGAGGACCGGGCCCGTGCTATTGCTGATCATATTCAAAGCTTACAACTCCCACCTATCATCGCGGCTCAAGCCCAGGATGAGGTGCATACAGCAATGGCCCTCAACTCCCCAATGGATACTCCCTTTCCCATGACGAATTTCTTTTGGCTTTGCACACCCTCCCAAGTAGCAAAGCAGCTGGCGATGACCAGGTGCCATATGAATTAATTAAGCATCTCCCTAGCACATTTTACCCCATACTATTGCGACTGTTTAACTCTTCATGGGACCTTAAACTGTTACCCACGCCTTGGACCCGAGGAATCATATTGCCTTTCCTGAAGCCTGGTAAGGACCCGTCTGCTCCATCATCTTATCGGCCGATCATTCTTCTGTCCACACATAGTAAGCTCATGGAGAAGATGGTACTTCGTCGACTGCAGTGGTTTCTGGAACACAATTCTATTATCCCCTCATACCAAGCTGGATTCCGCCCCTCCTGTTCCACTGTTGACCACGTCCTAAACCTGGAACAGGCTATTTTAACTGCACTATCTCATAAGCGCACTACCATTGTTGTGTACCTTGATCTGTCTGCTGCCTTTGACAGTGTGCCTCATCTACTTCTCATGATGAAAATGGCCAAAGTGGGAGTTTGTGGGAAGATGCTCTCTTAGATCCAATTTTTTTAACATCCAGGACGGGACGTGTGTTTCTTCAAGGTGCCTTCTCCTAAGACGTGATTTATGGTGTTGGTGTGCCGCAGGGCTCAATCCTCAGTCCGTACCTATTTGATTCCTACCTAGCTGACTTCCCTGACTTATCCCCAGTGCACCTAGTTGCATACTTATGCCGATGATCTGACCCTATACTATTCCCATGAAGACCCTCTGACAGCGGCACGTACTATACGGGCTGCACTTGACTCCCTTCAGCAATGGATCTCCACCTGGGGCAAGTCTATTCTCGGAAACGACCTGTACCAGCGATAACCCTCACGTTCAATGGCGTCAATCTTGCACAGTCTGCCAGTCATCGCTACCTTGGTGTGATTTTTGATGCCCCGCTCCTAACATGGAAGGATATAGATTACCTTGTTGACTCCTCACGACAGCGCCTGAACATCATGAAGGCTCCTACTGGTACAACGTGGGGTGCACAAATTGCACATCCATCTACTCTCCGCATCTTCTACACTTCATACATCCGTAGTAAACTGGATTATTGTTCCCAAGCTTTTGCCTCAGCATCACCAATGACCCTCAAGAAACTAGAAATGGTGCAAAACTCTGCCATTAGACTGATGACGGGTGCCGTACGTTCCTCTCCAATCGCTGGGCTTTGCAGTGAGAGCAATCTCCTGCCCCTGTCTGTCCGACGAGATATTTTATGTACATCTTACTTTGCTGTCACCTATAGTGCACCGACATCTCACCCGTTCTCAGCCAACCTACGTGATGTTCCACTCTACCCGGATGTCCCTAGGACGTGCAAAGTGCCATTTCGGGAAAGGATAGGCCCTCTCATCCAGCGCCACACGTTCATCTTCAGAAACATCAAGCAAGCGGTTCTCCAGTTGTTTACCACCTTCCCTGCTGACACTACTTACATCTACACTGATGGGTCCCTCATCCATGGTGCTACCGGTATCTCCGTCTCAACAGCTTTGTGGGTTCCCAAATTTCATTTAGTCCAGCGATGGCGACTGCCCCGCCGCTCTACCATCTTCACCGCTGAACTTTTTGGCCTCTTCAAAGCTCTTGAGACCATGATCACCCTTCCCCCTGGTCATTATGTCCTCTGCTGTGACTCTCGAAGTGCTCTCCAATCCATCTCCTACGCCACTAAGACCAGCAAGGAGTTTGTCCACCCGATCCTACAGCTTCTTGCTCGTCATAAGAGTAATGGCTCCTCAGTGTCCCTCCAGTGGGTTCCGAGCCATTCGGGTCTCCTCCACAACGAGATCGTGGACTCCCTTGCCAAGAACTTACATTCCCTCCAGCACATCACTAGGCTCCTCTACACAGTACGAGACAGAAAGGTGATCCTTAGCGACGCATTGCGACAAACATTTATCCACGATTGGAAGGCACAGATAACGCATACCCGTTATGGCACTGTCAAGGATGACTGGATGGTTTGGTGGCACACTCGCTACAAGTCTCCATCTCTCAATAGGGCAGCCACAAGTCTTCGGCTGGGACACACCCGGTTGGCGGCACATATGCATTGCCTAGGTCTCCACCAGGATGGCCACTGCCAGTACTGCAATACCCCTGAAAAAGTTGACCATTTCCTTCTTCATTGTCATAGATATCATGGTGCCAGGGTCGCCTTAAGGGAATGCATTCTCCACCAGGGAGGACAGTTTACCATCAAGCATATTTTTGGAGGAGCACCACTCAACACCACCGATCTTCATATCATCTCCTCTGGACTCTCTACGTTCCTCGCTGCTACGGGGAGGATCTCCGACCTCTGATGACCTTCCTCCAACTACCGCTTCTCACCGTTATTCGTCTTCTTCACACTCCTCACCATCTACAGTATGCTACTATGTGCTAAAAATCGTGCCCCCTCTCCATGAACCTTAAGTCTTGTACTACTTGCGCAGTTATCTGGGGGCTACATCCCTGTGGACACTGTGCATCGTTGTGAAGAAGAAGACGAAGAGAGAGTATCACTATCAAATGGCTCCCCCCTCCCCCCACCTCTCTTTCCCCCTCCCCCCCTCCCCACTCTTTATCTCATTATACTATCCATCGGGATGGATGTAGAATCCGGGCGTAGGCTATGGTCGTCATGTTTACATAGGGCGATCGCCGTGGTTAACTTTGTGTCTATTTTTACGGTGATTTTTTCGGTTATTTGCCCCCTGCTGGCAATACATATGATGATGACAATATGACATAGGGGGGTTGAGGGGGGGCAAAGCCACCCCTCCACATATTATTGTATCCAAAGGCAGTCAAAATAGACGGGAATATGATGGCAAAGGTCCGACGCCACTACGCGTAGTGTAAACAAGGCAGGCGGTACGCCCGCCCGCACTTAACATTCTTGCCTATCCATCTCTTTACCTGTCTCTTCCATTATGAAACTCTAAACCTCCCCTCTGTGTCAAGTGAGCCAGTCCCATCAACAAGTAATATGGTCGTTTACTTTAAATAACTAACCTCATCAAGAAGCTGCGTATCAGAGATATCGTATCAATGATAGTGAAGTATTACAAGATAGTTACGATTGCGCGCGCGCGCGCGCGTGTGTGTAGGAATGAGTACAAAGGAGTACAAAGGAAATCAAGCAATAACAGATCTAGTGACCCTTCTAGGCTGCTTGTCCTCCAAAACACTGAGGATCAAGTGTCCAAACAGTGGTTTAGAGTGGGTAAGGGAACATTGGAAAGGGAACTACTGCCCTGCCACTAACGTGGCAGGACTAGGAAGTTAGTAGGGGACATAGGGGTTAGTAACTGAGGGGAGGATAAAATAAAGTTATTCATTTACAAACGCAGTCAGTCGCGGGTTTGATGCGAGATATTTGTCTAGGCGGAATTTAAATGAATCAACGGTGCTGCAGTCTATAACGTCTCGAGGAAGCCCATTCCACAAGTTGACAACTCGATTGAAGAAGAAATTCTTAGATTCGTGTGAGTTAAAAGATTTACCAATAATTTTGCAACCGTTTCCCCGCGTGTAATTAGATTGGTCGATAGTGAAGTACTTACTACAGTTCATATTGTCGATGCCTTTGATGATTTTGAACACTTGAATTAAGTCACCTCTTAATCTGCGCTGGGTTAAAGGAAATAGATTTAATTCTCTAAGACGCTCTTCGTATGGTTTGTTCTTTAGGCTAGGTATCATTTTGGTAACTCTACGTTGAACTCGTTCTAGCTTGTTTATGTCTTTTTGGTAATAAGGGCACCAGCATTGAACGCAGTATTCCAAAAGAGGGCGGACTAAGGAATTGTAAAGGGTTAGGATTACGTCTTTGGATTTATGCTCAAATGATCTGCCTATAAAGCCAATTATTTTGTTTGCCTTCTTAACAACTTCTGAACATTGTTGACTCGGTTTTAGGTTACTCGATATTGTTACTCCCAGATCTGTTTCTCTGTTTACATTCTTAAGCTGAGTGCCATTCATCGAATAGTTTGCTTTCTCATTTATGTATCCGATATGTAGTACTTTACATTTATCCGCATTGAAACTCATTTGCCAAATTTGGGCCCAATGTGACAATTTATCTAGATTTTGTTGCATATCGTCAACTTGATCTTTTGAGAGTACGCTCTTTGCAATTTTTGTATCGTCAGCAAATTTTGAGATTGTACAGGCGAGACCCTCATCTATGTCGTTGATGTAAATTAGAAAGAGAATTGGTCCTAGTATCGATCCCTGGGGTACCCCGCTACTTACATTGGTCCATTTAGATGCCTTACCGTTTATGACTACTCTTTGCTTTCTGTCGCTGAGCCAATTTTCTATCCATTTCAACACACCGTCTTGTATTCCATGGGCTTTTAGTTTTAGCAGTAAACGTTTGTGGGGAACTTTGTCAAAGGCCTTTTGAAAATCAAGGTATATAATATCTACAGCTTTACTCTCATCGTAGAGGTTGAGGATATCGTGGAAGAAGTCTAAGAGGTTTGTTAAGCAGGAACGTTTTTTACGAAAGCCGTGTTGAGTATCTTTAAGTATGTTATTTTCCTCTAAGTGATTTACGAGTCTGTCTCTTATGACCGTTTCTAGCATTTTACATACAACTGAGGTTAAGCTAAGAGTGAGTGTGTATGTGTTGGGTTGTGTGTGTGTTTGGTAAGAGGACGTGTGAGCATGTGTATGTTTGTGCATATGTGTGTTTGTATGTTGGTTGCGTGTTTGGAGGTGTGTATAATATTATTTGTTTGCGTGTCTATGATCTCCACCATCCAAGGTATGGTTGAAATAAATTATCATATTAGGCACATAACACATAATATGTAATTTGACCAATGAATAATATTTTCCCCTACAAGTAATACTGTACATACCAGTGAACTATTATGTATGACTAAATATAATAACTTGGTAGTTTAAGCTCGTGGTATTAATTTATTTATTCCACCATTATTAATTATAGCAAGGTAATTAATATTCACCTAATTAGCCGTGATAGAGAGTGTTGTGGAAAATTGAATCACGACCCCTAGTCGTCCTCCGTTTGATAAAAATCTCCACACCAAGTACATAAAATGGACTAAAAACGTCTAATAAATCCTCCATATACTTATACAAACTATCTGTACTCACTGTCGCGAGGGATTAGGCTAACCTTATACGAATCTCGAGGCTACGGAGAACGTCCACTGAAAGGAAGAAAGTAAATGAACTGTAAATTATCCTCCATCCATATATTGACTCTTTCACCGTATAATAAAAGAATTTCAAAGTTATAATATGTTAGCGATAATATAAAGATATGATAGATTAACTAACTTACTTGATGTTTGTTAGATGAAGTGCAGCGTAACGCCAACCTAAACCTACCTTATTATACCTTTCTACCTCTGGCCAGCGGCAAAATTATTTGGGCACCTATCTTAGGTCAGCGAAGCTCTAGTTGTTATATTTTATAATAACTTCAGAGCCTTGTAACTTTAGATTCACGTAAGTTATAGTAAATATTAATTGTTGATAATAATGGTGGTACTATGATCCGTGTAGTATTCACTGACGCACTGTTAATGTAATGTTATCCGTATGGCTTTAAGGTAGCAACTGATTCCTACCGTGCGTGTCTGCTAGTAATTCAGCTCAGATAATTTTGATATACGTTGAAACATTGTGAAAATATACTACTGAAAAGAGCCCTTTTGAGTTATATGCCCAATTCGAACACTAATAATAATAATAATAATCTTCTGGTTACTTATATAGCGCCCGTATCTCCTCCTTCGAGGATTCACAAGCGCTTGGCTTTCTTTAGTCTACCAGAGACCATTACCCATCCCCCTTGCTCATGTGGAGATGGTAACCGCCGGCTATATCCCAGAAAAACTTTTCAATCTGAGCGGGGATTGAACGCGAGACCTCGAGATGGGAATCAGGCACGCTGTCAACTGAGCCAGCCGGACGGCCGGACTAGCGAAATATAATTATCAATAATAATTACGGTAGTTCAGTTTTCGTTACCGTAAGAGTATTTCCGACATAGGTAATATTATACAATGTACTTAAACTAATCTATACTAATAAACCCAGATTTTATACAACTATTTACATATTCCCACGACTGATTAAGCTAAATACGGTGGTTGTCGAATGCTTCATTGGCTTCATATGTCTCAAATGCATAATTTTCCTCATATAATATATTTAGCAGCAATATACTGGCTCTCTTTTTATCTATTGCCCAAGACCTCAATCTTAGTGAGGGGGTGGACACGAACAAATAACTCACAGGCTCATCAGTCACCTGTGCTGTGGAATAATAATTATTTCCCACATCCTGGGGGGCCAAGAGAATTACATATAACCATACACTGGTCTCATTCCTCTTTTTAGTTGAAGTTGTCGCATTTCTTTTTATCTCCCAATCTTTCACTTCTGCCATTGGTACTTTGATTCAATCTAATCATCTTGCCATTGAGTTCGTGCTTTTAATGCTGCTTGTCATTTAGGTCTCTCTTTTCGAGGTGGAGTATTGCTTACTTCCTTTGATGTTCCATTACTTCGTATTTCTAATGGGATTAACTTATCAATTGTTCTAAGAGAGACACTTCCTTTGGATAAAACCTTGACCACTCTATCTGTGCCATTTTGATCATGGAGTAGCTAGCCTATATAACTTTACCTAGTGGCCAGGATGATCTTCTTCTGTCAGTCAATGATGACTATATCCGCTGGGGTTAATTTGCAGGAATTTGATGCAGCTTGACTTCCATAATGGTACTCCCTAAGAGAGGTTAAATAGTCACTTTGCCATTTTCTGTTCCATTGCTTTAACAACTTGCTAATGTGGTTGAATTTCGATGTTAGTTCCTTTACAGTAGGTGCCTTCCGTGTAAAAAGAAAGTTAGGATCGGTTTTATATTCTTTGTTCATGACAGGAAGTAAGTTCTCAATAAGGGATCCGCATAGTAAGTGATTAGGTGTCAAAGCTTCAGGCTCATCTAAATCACCTTGAACATACGTAAGTGGCCGATTGTTCACCCTTGCTTCTATGTCCACTGTTACGACCTGGCACTCGGGTACACAAGGGCTCTTAATCAGGACTCGAGTACGGCTCGCTGCCACAACGGAAACACACGATCCCAAACCCTAAGTACTGCCAGCCGAACAAAAAACACCAATACCCTCCAGAGTTCGATCTGCTATAACGGGGTATATAAGAACTCGGTACTAGTGTTCAACAACAGACTAATAAAGAGACAGGAATTATCTAGTCTGGTCAACAATCAAACAAAGAAGTAAGAAACAACAACACCAAAGAATAGTGTTGGCCGAAGCCGAAGTAATCCACCCTTGACTAAGAACTTAAGAAGTCCTCCACCCTCTACTTCGGATCGGCACTATTACGTTACGTTAATCAATAGTCCTTAAGCATCGAGCAAGGAATCTTCTGAAAAAGTTAGATGCTTCTCGGATGCTCGTAAGAAGTACGTATCGGATTTTGAACAGCAATTCAATAAGCAACACACTGGCAATTAAGTATCATTAAAGGTTTAAATTGACATAAGAAGAATTATAAGAATAGGCAATAGTAAATGGCAAACATTAAAAAGAAGTACTCCGCCAATGCACCGGCAATAGCCTACTCGGATTGTGCTCGTGGGCCACTAATCACTAAAGTAGCTAAGCGTGCAACACATGAAATCAATAGTGCTTAAACAATATCATACATAAGGAAAGCTTCAATACTATTCTGTATCTGCTGATCGAGCAAAGTCTAGCTGGGATGTAGTAGGCTAGGAAACAATGGCTGAGCAAGCGGCTCGTAGCCTAGCGAGGTCCTTAAGGCTGTGCGGCCAAATTACGTTAATTGACGGGATGCTCTCTTGAGAGATCCAGATCGCTAGTATCTGGTTCTCTCCTGGCGATCCTCTCAAAGTCAAAGCAAACGAGTTAGTACAGTGTTGGGTGGCAGAGGCAAAAGCCCTCACTCGCAACACAGTGCTAAACTCACAAGGTACACAGTCAGAAAGACCACCTAGGCTTCCCACGTCTCCGTTGCGATTGTACAGGTTCAACAAAATCTAGTACACATCGGGAATCACAACACCAGTAGCCTTATCCCAGTCTAGCATTACCTAGACCAGCAGAAAACAGGAACAATAATAATAATACACAGGGAAATGCATATACGAGTGCAACAAACATTAATCAATCCTATTCTAAATTATCCCTTCCAAAATAGGCTATCTACTAGGCATATATCTTGTGAGAACTCAAGCGATAATACGTTGGCTGACTAGCTCTGCACCAACGGGACCATTGAAGTTAAAAAGGGTCGGGAAAAGAGGAAAAAAGGCTGTAAAGATAGTAGAGAAAGTTCACATCAGTCAGAAGAATATCTATAGTTAGCAAGGGAAATGAGAAGTCGCTCTGCCTAATGAGTTCTGAAGAAAATGTGGCGAGACTTCCCTTTTTATACTCGGCCCTCTAGTGAGCCCAACGTAAACTACTAAGGACCGCCCACTGACAATCATTATGTAATTTATCTCTCTCAATCTGGGATAGACAAAGGCTTTCCCACGCACTGAGGGGGAGGAGGGAGGGGGGGGGGAGTGCTAGTGAGTTAGGCCCACCTCCCGTATGGCGCACCCACTGACCCCCCGTTACGTAATCTCTCTCTCTCCTCTCATCATTACAAATAAGTTTTATACACAATACTTATAACTAATGATATAAAATAGAACTCGTTGACTCAGATGAAAACAACATACATATTCATAATACTTATAGTGCAACGGCTCACATAAACTAAGTTAGGAAACTCTACACAGACTACAGCCAAAGTTCCTGCCCTGACGATCCTAGCGAGAGTGGGGCATGACTAGGCGTTCTGTACAGCATGCTCACACTCGACATGCGTCACACCTCCCCCAAGATTTTACTTGCTCAACTCTGAGATAAAATCTGACACACACAGAACCCCATCAAGCCCCTCACACCCAGCGACCGCATGGCACTAAAACAAAGCTGAGTTTATCACTAAAACACATCTTATTATTAAAAAAAATTCACATTTTATAACTCCTCCCAACAATAGCAAAAGACACAATATCATGCTCCCAGAGCGAGCTTACAGCAGCTCAGCCGTTTGATAGTTCGTGGACTACTCAAACTCTATAGGCTATGACAAACTTATACAATTATCTATATCAAAAGAAAGAGTTTTTTTTTATGATTTTTATATTTTAATATGTTTTTCCCGGCTGCACTATAAGGGCAGCCTATTTTTCTCCACTCAAACCCACACACCTGTGATAGCCTACGACTGATCATCTACCCTCGATAAACAATCCGCGATCACATTGTCACATCCAGCAATATGACGGATGTCCAGGTTATACTCCTGCAACATCAAAGACCACCTGGTCAGTCTCATATTGCGATTGTGAAATTGATTTAGGAATCTCAAAGGGTGATGATCAGTGTAGATAACCACGACTGGGCCATAGGCTGGAACATACACCTCGAAGTGCCTGAGCGACAGCACAATCGCCAGTAATTCCTTTTCTATTGTAGAATAGTTCTTTTGTGCAGCATTGAACTTCTTAGAAAAGAAACTTACTGGGTGTTCCACACCTTCATTGTCTGTCTGTAGCAAGACGGCACCAGCCCCTACACCACTAGCATCTGTTGCCAGCTGAAAAGGCCTGTTAAAGTCTGGGGCCCTGAGTATCGGGTGAGTACATAGCAAATGTTTCACCAAAGTGAAAGCCTTTTCACACTCAGGTGCCCACAAAAACTTTTTGTCTTTAGATAACAAATCTGTGAGAGGTGCCAACACCGTTGAGTAACCTTTTATGAAGCGTCTGTAGTAGCCTATCATACCCAAGAATCTCATAATCTGCTTCTTGGTGGTTGGGTGCGGAAATTTATTGATAGCCTGTACCTTGTTCTGAGGAGGGCACACCTGTCCCCTTCCCACTACAAACCCAAGGTACTGCACAGTGGCTTTTACGAAGTCACACTTTACCAAATTTACTACCAGACCTGCTTCACTAAGTTTCCGGAACAAGGTCTCAAGGTGCTCACAATGGCTCTCAAAGTCGTCATCATAAATGATTACATCGTCCAAATATACGGTGCCATTTGGAATGTCCTTGACAATTTCATTCATCAGGTTCTGAAACGTTGCTGGTGCATTCTTAAGTCCGTAAGGCATAACATTACACCGGTAGGTACTCCCGTCCACAACAAAACCACATACCTCTTTAGCACGCTCGGACAAAGGTACTTGCCAGTAACCTTTTACTAAATCTACTTTAGACAAAAAGCGAGCATTACCAATCTTGTCAACACTATCATCAACCCGAGGAAGAGGATATGGGTTAGTTGGAGTCAAACCGTTTAACCTACGGAAATCAATACAAAAGCGTACCTTGCCATCTGGCTTAGGCTGCAGTATTACGGGGGAAGTCCATTTAACTGTGCCTTTCTCTATCAACCCTCTACCGAGCATATACTCCAACTCATCCCTCAGAGCTGGTAGTTTTATGGGGGGCACACGGTACGGGATTGACTTAAAGGGTAGATGGTCCCCCACGTCAACATCATGCATAGCCTGAGTAGTGAGGCCTGGGTGTTCAGCAAATACAGTGGGGTATGAACCGAACAACTGACGGATAGCATCAAACTGCGGCTCAGGCAAATGAGCTATAGCCTCGTCAGCCCTTAGGCTCGAGTTCCCCGCCCACTGATCCGCTGAAACATGTTGATCCCAGCTATCCTCCTCTGAAGCTTGACTGTCCCCCTCTCCTTCTCCACCACGGCCGCAACAAGCCAACACAGGGACAGTGAGAGGCTCAGAGGGGCGCCTCACATACTCTTTAATAAGGTTCACGTGACATAACTGGTTCTTTTTCCTCCTGTCTGGAGTGGCAACAAGGTAATCTAAATCTGAAATTTTTTCTACAATTTTATAAGGTCCAGTGTACTTCGCAGAGAGGGGGTTACCAACCAAAGGCAACAAACCAAAGGCAACAAAATTAATACCTCTTGTCCTACAGTGAACTTCCGGAGCCTCACTTTGCGATCATACCTGTCCTTCATCAAAGCTTGTGATTCTGTCAAATTTCTACCTGCCATCTCCAGACTCTTAAGCATGCGCTCACGGCTTTCAAGCACATACTTTAATAATGGACAAGGCTGCACACTTCCCTCCCAAATTTCTTTCAGCATGTTAAGGGAGCCCCTGACACGGTGTCCAAAAATCAGCTCGTTTGGCCTAAATCCCAGGCTCTCACCAGGCACCTCCCGAGCAGCAAACAGCACATAAGGCAATCCAAGATCCCAATCCATACCGTTGTCAGCACAATAACACCTGAGCATGCTTTTAAGTGTAGCATGCCACCGCTCAAGCACCCCTTGACTCTCTGGGTGATACGCTGACGATACTACTGCTCGTATCCCATGCTGTTGCATTGTTTGCTTGAACATGTTGGAGGTGAAATTAGATCCCTGATCAGACTGAATCTCCTCCGGGTACCCGTACCTTGAGAAGTACCACAACAAGTTACTGACTACCGTCTTAGCCATTCCATTTTTCATAGGGTATGCATCGGGGTATCTAGTGGCAACATCCATTATGGTTAACAAAAATTTATTTCCAGCCTTAGTGGGAGGGAGTGGACCAACCATGTCAACAATAATTTTACTAAAGGGTGGCCCAATCACAGGAATAGGGTGTAACGGAGCCTTAGGAATAACTTGGTTCGGTTTCCCGACACGTTGACAAATATCACATGAGTTTATCCATGACTGCACATGAGACTTCATCCCCGGCCACCAAAACAATTTCCCCAAAGCCGCCACCGTTTTTCTCACCCCTAGATGTCCTGCCAGTGGTGTGTCATGCGCCAACCTCAGTAGGCTATCCCTGCACTCCCGTGGCACCACCAACTGATCCACTACTCCGGACCCCTTTTGCCAACTACGTTTAGGGTCTTGAAAACGCCTATAGAGGATGCCTTCTAAATAAAAAAAATCTCCCGGCTGTGCATCACCGTCCTCGTCGAGCTCCACAGCTCCATTAGCACACGTTTGGAGCTCAGGGTCCTCTAGTTGCAACCGACGTATATCTGAGGGTGCCAAGCGATCTAACTGCTCCCGGAGCAATGCATGACCTTCCCCGATAGTGGGCTGCTCCCTCTGTGTCTCTCGATGTACATAACGTTGCTGTCGTGGAGACTCGTCATGCCCAGCCTCGTCACTCTCGATGACAGGCCCAGGGGCTACTCCAGAATTAAGTAATGGTGCTAATACTGAATCACCCAGGAGAGCCGCCGAGTCAAAACTCTTAAAACCAACTCCAGCTTTAGCCTCCTCCTGTTGATCGTTCCTCCGCTGGTCTGAAGACGGAGGACTAGGCTGTGACACTTTAGCTGCCCGAGCTCGGGTGACAACACACGCCATGGGTTGTGTCTGGCACCGCTCGACCCACTCTTGCTCTTCCCTACTCACGTCGGCCGGCCTCTCGGCAACGACTAAGGGTAGAACCTCAGAAGCGGGCATTGCAAAGTCGTTGCCGAGAAGAAGGTCGACGCCCTCCACTGGCAGTTTCTCCACAATCCCGACATCCAATTCACGTGCCACACAATCCACCTCCAACTCCAACCGCACCAGCGGGTATGACCGAGTTGCATTAATACCCTGCACCACTACCACCTGAGCCGCGTTTATAGGGTAGCCAGTCAAGTTTTTCATCAGAGTCTGGGAAGCACCTGTATCACGCAAGACCTCTACTCCATGCTTGCGCCCCGCCCACATCACGCAACCCCGCCCTCTATGGTCGCAAAAAACATCCTGAGCAGGGTTCGAGCCTCCCAGGTGCTTCTGCATTGGCTGTGCCTCAGCCTCTGACGAACTGCCCCGGGCAAACTCAGATGACTTCGGAGACACACCAATGTTGCAGGCCAAAGACACAGCTGCTGTAGGTGGTTTGCTAGGACAGACTCTTGCAAAGTGCCCCTTTTTATGACATTGATAACACTCCAACTCCCCTTTGGGCTTCCCTTGGTACTGGGAAGGGCCCGGCCCCTTCTTAAATGGGACGGTGCTAGTCTTGTGGTCAGTCTTGGTATCATGGCTCTTGTACTTGTTTGCATAAGGTATATCACTAACTCGGGGGGGTGGGGCGTCACGCCCCTTGTTACCTGCCTCACTACGCTGGGCAGACCCGCACCCACGAATTAGTGATAGCCGGAGGTCAGCCATCTCAGCTGCCTCCTGTAGAGTTTTGGGGTTCTTTTCTTTAATAGTTAAAGTCATTTCTGCACCAGTACACTTATAAAACTGCTCGAGCAGAAACAGCTCAGTCAACTGTTCGGCCGTCTCAGCTTTCTCAGAACGTGTCCAGTTTGTAAGTGCATCTTTTAAGTCCCGGGCATGTTCAAGAAAGGTCGCCTCCCTAGTCTTTGTAACACCCCGAAACTTCAATCGATATGTTTCCGGTTTCAACTCGTATGCCCGTAGGACAGCTCTCTTCAATTCTGGGAAGTCAATGCAAGACTCTAAAGGCAGTGCATCATAAGCCTTCAGACCCTTACCCGTAAGTCTTAAGGAGACTAGAGCTGCCCACTTCTCTTCAGGCCAATTATGCTCCCTACACTTCTTCTCAAAACGATTAAAAAATTCTGTGACTTCAGTTTCACTAAATACCGGCACCAATTTGACAAAGTGGGCTAAGGACTGTTCTCTTACTTGGCCCTCACGGCCCATCCGAATCCCTGTCGACTCTGCACGAGTCTTATCTAAATCTAATTGGGCACAATATTTCTCTGAGTCGTACCTAAGCTCAGCCTCATGCCTCCTAACCTCAATCTCCTGCCTCCTTGTCTCATCCTCCTGCCTCCTGGTCTCATTCTCCTGCTTCCTAGCCTCAATCTTAGCAAGCTCAAGTTTAAATACCATATCTGGAGACAGGCAGGAAGAGGGAGCTGCCACTACTGAAGGAGGGGGGGCAAAAACTGGGGAACCACCATGTGCACCACCCGAGGGCACTCCAATCTGCCAATTCTCATCCCTCTGTGGGAGAGTGCTAACCTCCGGTAACTGAGTGGACGGCACTGTGGGAGTCGAGTGAGAGGGGATCTGGGGAGGAACCCCCCCAAACGCCCTCTCCTCCGAAACCCCATGTCGCCCACGCAACACCCAGGAAATCAGCTCCCCCTTGGACATCCCTACTACATTGGAAATGCCCAAAACCTTGGCTATCAGGTGCAAGCCATAAACATCCACCCCAGTCAGCCTCTCCTCCGTCACGTGGTACCGCTTACTCACAAAAACTCTAGCATCCTCCTCACTGGTTACTAACGGCACCTCTTCAAATGGCATCTCTCGCTCATCGTCAGTGCTAGGGCACGACATACTGAAGTCCACAAAAAAATTCTCGAGACAAAAGTGTTAAACTTCCTATGCAAGCACTAATTACTAAATTAACTGGAGTCTCTTAAATGCTCTACTAATTGCCATACAAAAAAAATATTCTTCAATATGCACGCTAAAATACAAACAAACAAATGTTGTACAACTCTGCAAAAATTTATACTGTTCACAAAATCCTAAGCAAGGTCGCCATTTGTTACGACCTGGCACTCGGGTACACAAGGGCTCTTAATCAGGACTCGAGTACGGCTCGCTGCCACAACGGAAACACACGATCCCAAACCCTAAGTACTGCCAGCCGAACAAAAAACACCAATACCCTCCAGAGTTCGATCTGCTATAACGGGGTATATAAGAACTCGGTACTAGTGTTCAACAACAGACTAATAAAGAGACAGGAATTATCTAGTCTGGTCAACAATCAAACAAAGAAGTAAGAAACAACAACACCAAAGAATAGTGTTGGCCGAAGCCGAAGTAATCCACCCTTGACTAAGAACTTAAGAAGTCCTCCACCCTCTACTTCGGATCGGCACTATTACGTTACGTTAATCAATAGTCCTTAAGCATCGAGCAAGGAATCTTCTGAAAAAGTTAGATGCTTCTCGGATGCTCGTAAGAAGTACGTATCGGATTTTGAACAGCAATTCAATAAGCAACACACTGGCAATTAAGTATCATTAAAGGTTTAAATTGACATAAGAAGAATTATAAGAATAGGCAATAGTAAATGGCAAACATTAAAAAGAAGTACTCCACCAATGCACCGGCAATAGCCTACTCGGATTGTGCTCGTGGGCCACTAATCACTAAAGTAGCTAAGCGTGCAACACATGAAATCAATAGTGCTTAAACAATATCATACATAAGGAAAGCTTCAATACTATTCTGTATCTGCTGATTGAGCAAAGTCTAGCTGGGATGTAGTAGGCTAGGAAACAATGGCTGAGCAAGCGGCTCGTAGCCTAGCGAGGTCCTTAAGGCTGTGCGGCCAAATTACGTTAATTGACGGGATGCTCTCTTGAGAGATCCAGATCGCTAGTATCTGGTTCTCTCCTGGCGATCCTCTCAAAGTCAAAGCAAACGAGTTAGTACAGTGTTGGGTGGCAGAGGCAAAAGCCCTCACTCGCAACACAGTGCTAAACTCACAAGGTACACAGTCAGAAAGACCACCTAGGCTTCCCACGTCTCCGTTGCGATTGTACAGGTTCAACAAAATCTAGTACACATCGGGAATCACAACACCAGTAGCCTTATCCCAGTCTAGCATTACCTAGACCAGCAGAAAACAGGAACAATAATAATAATACACAGGGAAATGCATATACGAGTGCAACAAACATTAATCAATCCTATTCTAAATTATCCCTTCCAAAATAGGCTATCTACTAGGCATATATCTCGTGAGAACTCAAGCGATAATACGTTGGCTGACTAGCTCTGCACCAACGGGACCATTGAAGTTAAAAAGGGTCGGGAAAAGAGGAAAGAAGGCTGTAAAGATAGTAGAGAAAGTTCACATCAGTCAGAAGAATATCTATAGTTAGCAAGGGAAATGAGAAGTCGCTCTGCCTAATGAGTTCTGAAGAAAATGTGGCGAGACTTCCCTTTTTATACTCGGCCCTCTAGTGAGCCCAACGTAAACTACTAAGGACCGCCCACTGACAATCATTACGTAATTTATCTCTCTCAATCTGGGATAGACAAAGGCTTTCCCACGCACTGAGGGGGAGGAGGGAGGGGGGGGGAGTGCTAGTGAGTTAGGCCCACCTCCCGCATGGCGCACCCACTGACCCCCCGTTACGTAATCTCTCTCTCTCCTCTCATCATTACAAATAAGTTTTATACACAATACTTATAACTAATGATATAAAATAGAACTCGTTGACTCAGATGAAAACAACATACATATTCATAATACTTATAGTGCAACGGCTCACATGAACTAAGTTAGGAAACTCTACACAGACTACAGCCAAAGTTCCTGCCCTGACGATCCTAGCGAGAGTGGGGCATGACTAGGCGTTCTGTACAGCATGCTCACACTCGACATGCGTCACAATATTACCAGTCTTGCTAAGGCAGCCTCCCAGAAGCTGGGTGTGCTCAACCGCCTTAGGGGGTTCTTTTCCCCAGCACAGCTTCTTGCTCTGTACAGGGGCATAGTGCGTCCTTGTATTGAGTATTGTTCACATATGTGGGGACGTTTCTCTCACACCGCTCTCCTAGACAAAGTTGAAAGGAAGGCCTTTCGTATCATTAACTCCCGTCCACTCACCAACTCTCTGCAATCTCTCTCTCTCCGCCGCAATGTTGCATCTCTCTCGCTATTCTATCGCTACTATAATAATCAGTGTTCCTCAGAGCTTTCCCAGTACATACCACCTCCTTTACGTAGGGCACGTGGTACCCGTCTTGCAACTCAATCCCACCCCTACTCTGTGCAACTCTAACCCAAGAGTGAAACGTTACTCTCAAACTTTCTTCTACTCAACAGCTGAGCTCTGGAACTCTCCCCCAGAATCAGTCTTTCCCTCTTCCTATGACTTAAATTGCTTCAAACTCCGTGTGTCCAGGCATTTTAGCTCGATCGTCCCTTGAATTTGGCCCTGTCACTCTTTCAACTATGGGGGACGCACTCGCTATAGGCAATTCTGCCTTTTGCCTCCCTCAATCACATAGAAAAAAAAAAAATATATATATATATACCGCATATAATTATATATATATATATATATATATATATATATATATATATATATATATACTGTATATATATATATATATATATATATATATTTTTTTTTTTTTTATATTAGTGTAGCCAGGGAGGATATTTTCTTTCAGGCAGGTGAGATTAAAATAATAGGCACAGTTTGCATTATTGAGTTTTTTATTGATACTCTCAATTTTTCGTATAGTTTTTCTGGTATTTTCAGGAAGTTGGTAAAGGAGGTTTGCAAATGGTTCCGACTTTTCAATGGGCGCAGCCATCATTATCAAGGAGAAGTGACGTTAGAAGGTGATAAGTCGAGTTTATATAGGCGATACAAGAACAAGAAAGGGATTATTGTGTGCTAGCTGCACGCTGGTTGGCTAACCTAAAGGCCCGGTCACACTGCCCTTCGCGGTCGCATCGCGGACGTCTCACGGCGAAAAATGTGTGAACGTGAAGCAAGCGCTGTTGGACGCATATAAGTCGTGAAAGGACGCGATACAGCCGCACCCACACGGGCTAGAAAAATCACACGCGGTCTCAAGTTTTGAGCTGCTCAAAACTTGAGACCGCGGGTGGCCACGGGGGGCACACGTGGTACACACATGATAAAGACGTGGTAAAGACGCGTAAAGACGTGGTAAAGACGTGCTACGGCCACGGTAAGTACGTGGTTACACGCGATAGGACGCGAACCTTTAGCGGGTAATCGCGGTTTAATGACGGTCATAGCACGGTTGTACCGCATCTGTTCCGCGTGTTTTCACGTGCATTTGCGTGTGTAGCGCGTGTACTCTGGGACCTATATATTTGGCTCGATTTGCCAAGCATTCATCACTCCTGGTTCTGACGTGATGGGGTGAACATGGACCGTATTGACCTCGTCTGCATGCTGATGCAACAGCATATGAACCAGCTGGTACATGTCCATCAGTACCTCGTTGATAGACGAAGACGAAGACGGCTGAGGAGGAGGGCGGTCCGGAACATATGGGTGCGTGACTGGATACGCAGGAGACCTGAGCTTGGCCTGTATGATCGTCTCATGGTGGAGCTCCGTAATGAAGATCCAAGGGCCTTCCACAATTTCATGAGAATGCCACCTGCCATGTTCGATGAAGTTGTGCAGAGACTGACACCAGCCCTTACCAAGACGACCACCAACTGCCGAGCACCCCTTGATCCAGGCCTGAAGGTTGCCCTCACCCTGAGGCACCTTGCCTCTGGCGCCAAGTACCGTGAGATGCAGTATGGCTGGAGGGTGCCTCACAACACCATCAGTATAGTGGTGCGCGAGGTGTGTGAGGCCATCGTCGACGAGTACCGTGAGGAGCTGCTCAAGCCACCACAGACCGCTGCAGATTGGCGTCAGATCACCGGTAATTGGATGAATAGGTGGAACTTTCCACATGTCATCGGTGCAATAGACGGCAAGCACATTGCCTGTAAAGCTCCTGCCAACACTGGTTCCGACTACTACAACTACAAGGGATTCTTTAGTGTCATCCTCCTGGCAGTCGTCACATTTGACTACAAGTTCCTCTGGATAGACGTCAGCGGCAAGGGTTCAACGTCTGATGCCCACATTTACAATGCAAGTGCTTTGAGAGAGGCTCTCCAGAGGAACGACATTATTGGATTCCCACAGCCTGATCCTCTCCCAGGTGACACTGAGGATGTCCCTTATTTTCTGGTGGGAGATGATGCTTTCGCACTCCGGACCTACATGATGAAGCCGTACGGTAACAGGGACATGACCAGGAAGCAGAGGATCTTCAACTATAGACTCTCGTGAGCCAGAAGGGTGGTGGAGAATTCGTTTGGCATACTTGCGAATCGCTTTCAAGTTCTCCTGACGACCATGTTGCATGAAGCTGACACTGTGAGGCTCCTGGTCAAGGCATGTGTACTCCTCCACAACCTTATGAGGTTGCGTTACCCGGTGATGCAGAACCGACTGGTGGATGTGGAGCGTCCAAATGGAGACCTGGTGCCTGGTGCCTGGCGTGCCGGCAGGATCCTTGAGGACACGACACCCAACCAATTACCAGGGAACAACAGAGACTTCAGGAAAGCCAAGGCTCAGAGGAACCTCATCATGGAATGGTGCAACTCACCTGCTGGAAGGGTTCCATGGCAGGATAACATGCTCCTACCCCGTTTCTAGTTATTGTGCAGGTTACTGGTGGATACCTTTTAAGTTATTGTAAACACCCAATTTATTTGACTGAACATATAGCTGTTCTACCATAATATTGTGTTACATAATAAATATTTAATAGCCGCCTCACTTGTTGTTTTCTTGAGTCCTATTTTCGCTCAGGCTTTATTATTATAATATTATTGTTATTATTTATTTCCTTCTTATTATTATTATTGTGAGTATTTATTATTAAGATATTATTATTATTACTATAGAAAACCTATGAAAAACAGTCAAGTTAAGGGAATGGAAACAAGTATATGGAAAATTATACAGTTATTTATTAAGAAAATAAAATAAATAATACATATTTCACAAATAATAGAAATAATACTAATACTAAATAAAAATAAATAATAATACAAATAATACAAAATAATACAAATAATACATATAAACATGGGAATATTATACAAAAAGAAATTAAAGATGCATATGGGTTCATAGAGAACCTGGGCCACCGGAGGTGTCGTCAGGCCGTCTTGTAGAAGGGCCTGGGGCTACATTCCAGTCCTCCGCAATGCTGGAGGCCAGAATCCTACCGACAGATTCTGCCGAGTCCCTAGACCGGACAGGTGTCGTGAGTGGCTGGAGTGGCTGGAGGGACTGGGACTGCTGGCCACCACCCACACCATACTGCCAGTTGCTGGGACTGGGACTCGCTAATCCCGGCAGCTGATAATACTGCGGCTGGCTGTAGGTGGGTGGTGTGAAGGCGGACTGTTGTGAGGTGGAGGCGCTGGCTTGTGGTGCTGTTGAGGGGCCCGGTCCAGCCCCCGATGTAGAGGGCCCCATGTGTCGCTGACGCAAAGTGTCCGCTATTATGTCGTGCAGCACCTGGTACTCCTCGTCAGGGACAGTGCGCAGGATGTCGGACACATAGCGTATAAAGGCCTCCCTACGTGTCTGGGGCTGAGGCCTCTCCTGCAGCAGCCTCTCCAGCAGTGCCTGGTTGGCCTTCATGGTGGATCGGAGGTCCAGCATCCAGCCCTCCTCTTGGCTCTCATAGCCTGCAGTCCTCCTATTGCGGCGGCTTGTTGAGGCCTGCTCCGTCCCTGCCACCTCCATGTCCTCCAAGATGTTGGCATCCCCGGAGTCATGTGACTCCTGTGCCTGGGAGGTCGGGGCGGCAGCAGCAGGTGCAGCAGAGGAGGCGGAACCGGTGGAAGATGGGGAACGGGGCAGGCTGACTAGGGTGTCCGGGACATCAGTGGGCATGGAACCTGAAACAAGTTAAACATTTGAGGAGGTCCGTGCCAGAGGGGCCAACTCGCCACGAGTATAGTTTTGAGTTATTGATGTTTAAAGTTAACATACCATACACACAGTAGATAAGACATAATAATATATTATTATATATCAATGAACAGCTTAGGAACAGACCATTTTTTTTAGATGGTTTTAAAAAATATAAATAAATAAATAAATAAAAAAAACAAAAAAACATGCATAGGTGGTTTTTTTGGAATGTGAAAAAAATATTCGATTTCCTTCAAATTTGTACTATTATGAACATTCACTATAACTAAAGGACAGTTATAATTTCAGGGAAAAATACCCAAAAAATAAATATTTTATAAGACTTTTAATCCAAAATTTTAACAAAATGCATGATTTTTGTATTTTATTTTTATATTATTTTGTGTTGTGTTTGTAATAATAATTCATAATGTAATTTGACACGTTACCTTTATGTCCAAGTAGTTTATGTAGGTGGTGAGGGGTGAGGGGAAGGTTGTTGTTAGTATTCCAAGAAGTCGTCGTTGTGATCGTCGACGTCTTCTTCGTTGGCATCTCTAGGTCTTGCAGTCATGGACTTCTGTGCCTCGAAAAGCAGGGTGAAGTAGGTCTTGTGTGGCTGGGGGACGTATTTCGTCAACTCCTGGAGATGCTGTAGCTTCTTTTGGTTCATGGGAACTCCCCCTGGGTACTTGACAGGCAACGGAATTTGTGAGAGGTCAAACACGTTTGGGTCATAAATTTTGCTTCTTCCCTTCTGCATAAACCACTCCCGCTGCACATGAAAGCCGTCCATGTAGCCAGCAGACACTTTAATGCCTTCCCTGTAATCATTGGAGACTATCAGGCGCTTGGCAGCCTTGAATCCCGAACCTGTCTGGCCCGCCTTGCTGATGTGTTGTTGCAGAATCTCAAAGTTAAGGAAGTCGCTCTCCTCCATGCGGACCACAGTGACCTGCTCCTTCCTTCTGTGTGTCGACATTAGCTGGGTGTAGTGGTCAGTGGTGAATACCTCCTTGCCCTTCAGGTGCTTCTCAAACACACCAAAGTCGCGATCACAGGGCAGGAATGAGTGGCCAGCCTCCAGGAAGAAGTGGATGATAGAAGAAAAACGATGGTTATGGACGAGTCTTAGGTAGCATAGGCAAAGGTTGATATTCTTGTTCTGGCCAGGGCAATTATCTGAAAACACCACCAGTTTCAAGGAATCAGCAGGTACGTGATGTTGAATGAAGTGACATAAGCAACTTGCCACCTCAGAAGATCCCCTTCTTGCCTCCGACTCGTTCCAGACATAAAAGTAGGCCTTGTTGGACTTGATATCGTGGATACCCAGATTATACGTCCACATTTTGCAGCGGTAATATTGGGCGCTAGTAGTAAGACGGGGGGTGCATAGTGTTTGCTGGAGATCAACAGCAATTCCAAAGATTCCAGGTGTAGTGTCCTTGGTATAAATCTGCATGAAATCATGGCCAGCCTTGGCATGAAAATGATGATCGTTCCTCTTCATGGCAAGTTGAGCCCTCTCCTCCCGTTGTGTCTCTGGATCAAGTTCTGCCAATTTTGTTTTGAACTGATCACATGTGCTGCAAGTGTCACTCTTTGGTGGTGTTATCCCGATCTTATAGTTCTGCACCTCCTTAACGAACCGGGATTGCTTAATGGCATTGGGTTCCTCTTGGTGCTCTATCATGTATGTCTGAAAGGCATCATAGAGTCCAGCCCAGGTAGATCCAGGAGGTAGGTACAGCTTGTCCGGATTCTTGGTACGAGAATAATGGGACGTACAGGTGGGCAGAGACTTGCAGAAGCTTTTAATTAGTTGCAGGAGATCGTCATTAGTCTTGTTGTGGGGTACATGGCGGCCTCTTTGGTCGGGGGACAGAATACCAGTGGCAGTGGAAGAGCTCTTAGAGCACACATTTCGCACACGTTTGGATGTTATGTCATGAATATTTAGAAAGGCAGTACGGCAAACATTGATGTTCTTAGTATTCACAGACACTGAATATTGTTTGACGTTTTTAGTGCGACTCTCCCTTCCCTTCACTCGTGAACGTTTAGACAATGTCTCACTCAATCGCTTATTTATGTACTGGGACTGGGAATCATGGCTTTCCAGTGCCCAATAACTGTTAAATAGTAAATGCACATTATCAATTCCCACTTTCTCGAAGCACTTATCCAAGCATTCACAAGGGGGCCCTACTTTCTTCGGTGTTACAGCTTTGGCGGTGCTTCTACTAACATAGGTCTGGCCACTGTCCCTTTTACACTTTTTGATCGTCTTCTGCCAGGTCTTTGGCCTTCGTTTACGACTAGGTTGCAGGGAAGGCCTAGCCTCACCAATATCCGATTCAGATGACGACATTGTAGCACAAATATTGGAGAAATACGGCACAAAATAGCGGAGGTAATCACTCGTGTGTTGACTCTAACTCGGTTTCAGCGTGACTACTGAAGCACGTCTCGTACAGCGCCTGTGAGTGGTCGGGCGGGCGGCCATTTAATTCACCACGTCGTAGCCGCGCTCTCATTGTCTGAGCGCGTTGGTGAGTTGGCCCCTCTGCCTACCCAGATTCACACCCATAAACGGTCTGCAAACGGCAAAAACAAGGGACGCTCAACCCTATGTGCAGTTGCTATAAGGACGAAAGTCGGATTTTTTTTTTTGCCAGATGATTCCCAAGAATTTCACGGAGCGGGAACCAGCTAGAGCGCTGTTTTTGAAAATGTGGCGAGTTGGCCCCTCTGGCACGGACCTCCTCATTTGTTTAATATAATGGCATAGACAAATACATATTTATATATTTCTGGGAATATAATTTACACCTTTACTTTGTGAATACAGTGATATGATGTTTAATAAACTTTGGTCATGATTTTATAAAATAATATTACTGTATTTAACTATATTTGTTTCATTTCCAAGCTTCTCAAATACATATAATGAGATGTACTTACTTTTGTAGAAGGCGATGTTCTTCAACACCCACTTGTCCCTCGCGGTCAACAGCTTGGTTGCCTGGCCACTGGTCCTCTTGGACAGCTTGACGTACCAGTCTTTTACGTTCTTCCACCAGTTCTGTAGGTGTTTCAGACTGACCCCCAGCTCCTTGGCCTTCATCTCCCACGCAGCCTTCTTTCTGTGGTAGTCCTTAGTACTGCGGAGCCACAGGTAGGTGTTGGCCTGAAGCCACTCCACCAGCTCCTGCTCCGTTAGGTCGGGGAGACTCCAGCCTTGTTTCGGAGCACCATCAGCCTTCTTCTTCCCCTTCTTGGGTGCCGGCTGCTGCTGCTCCTCCTCCTCCTCCTCCTCATGTGGGGATTGCCCCGGGGAATGAGAGGCATCAGGCTCCTCCTCCTCCTCCTCATCCTCCTCCTCCTCTGGTGGAATGGTGCTCTCAGCTGTGGTGGTGGCAGGAGATGCAACACCTGAAAAGGCACAAAATTAAAGGTATTTAGAGATAGACAATAATCGGGTATACAATATATACATATACATGCGTTTACAAATGGAAATATGGCACACTAGATAAAATATCATTCTATTGTATTGTTTCTATTCATAGTATGCATTGCACGTTATTCCAAATTAACACTGTACACATAATAATTATAGGTAAATATAGAAATATCTGAAAACCCATAACATAAATTGTACTGACCTTCAAAAGATGTTTCCTCCTCCTGAAGTGCAGCAGGACTGGCCTCCACCTCTGCACTCGCATCTTCGGCTGCCGGCTACACCTCCACAGGGACACCTGGTGGCCTCTTGCCCTTGTTGCGGGCTTTCCTGGTGGGTAACCTCTTGGGAGCCATCTTGGGAGTCTGGGAGTCTGGGAGTTTCGTCTTGGAGTGTGCACTGTGGTGTCTGGAGCGAGTATGATTTCTACCGCCTGCCCGGGCTCCTTATATACCCGTGGTGGGGGCGTGGTACACACGCGCAGTACCCGTGATAGCCCGCGAAACGGCCGCCCTGCACACGTGGACCAGCCGTGCTGTACACGTGATCACCCGTGGGTCAGGCGTGATGCAGCCGCGGTTACCCGCCGCTGCCTGTCACCACGTGGAGATTTTCCCGCGCTTACCCGCGCTCCAGTCGCGCTTCACCAGCGGTCAGGACGCTGAACAGGCGCCGGCGTCTGTTCAGCGGGCATACCACGGGTAACCACGTGTTAGCCAATTTTTCACATTTTCCACCGCGTGTTACAGCGGCTAAAAAATTTCGGGGAAATTTACTCGCGCTGCAGACGCTAAAGGCAGTGTGACCGGGCCTTAAGACTAGCTCTGGTAGGCTGGCCGGACGCAGGAGTGGGCGGGGCCTCTGCATCGTTCATCTGCGTGTGTGGAGGGGGCATTCCTGGGGGCATCATGGGGGGCCTCGCTGTGGAAGGGCGTGCCGAGGGTAGGATCTAGCTGTATTCCGCTTGTGTGTTTAAAGTAGGTTGGTATGTTTGTATATATATATAGCTTCAAGAATGAATAGGCGGCGTGAGTCTATTTCTTTATCAAGAATAGAGGTGTGTTTATCTAATTCGGGTCTTGTATCGCCTATATAAACTCGACTTATCACCTTCTAACTTCACTTCTCCTTGATAATGATGGCTGCGCCCATTGAAACGTCGGAACCATTTGCAAACCTCCTTTACCAACTTCCTGAAAATACCAGAAAAACTATACGAAAAATTGAGAGTATCAATAAAAAACTCAATAATGCAAACTGTGCCTATTATTTTAATCTCACCTGCCTGAAAGGAAAAAAAAAAATATATATATATATATATATATACAGTATATACCGCATATATATATATATATATGTATATATGTATATATATAATCTATTTATCCATGTATCTACCTATAGCTATATATACACCCTCTGCCTTTCCCTATCAACACCACCACCAACCACAAGTGCCTCAACAACCACTCATAGACAATGCTGAAAACAATATAATATCCATCTATCCATATATATATATTTCTGTCTATCTATCTATCTATCTATCTATCTGTATAGACCTATACTTACTTTCACTAGCATCATCACGAGCTGCCAGTGTCAGAACAAGCACCCGTGGACAACGCTCAAAACCATAATATATATCTACCTTTCTACATTATAATTATCTATATATGTATCTTTCTATATGTTCAAATAGTGGTTTATCTTTGTTATCTTAGCTACTAAATATGTTTGTCTGCCTTCCCCCCCCCCCCCCTCTCTCTCTCTCTCTCTGTTTCTTTATATATATATGTATGTGTGTGTGTGTGTGTGTGTCTTGTTATACGGTATATACCTTTGTGCATATTTCACTACCATCATCACTATGCACCATTGTCTGAACAAGCACACCAACACAACACCGCTCCGTCAGTGTACCTTGCAGACCATTGTTGACATATCAGTGCTCCTCATACTAATGTTGGTTTACGGCGGCAATCGGAGTTCTATTTAGGGGGGCTCACCGTTTTTGTTTTACCTTTCTCTCCTTTTCTCTCTTTCCCCGGCTTGTATCCATTCGGCCACATTCAGCCAACTGTTTTAAGACGTTTATCCCCATTCAGGTGTCGATATATTATTATTTTTTTTTTTAAGAGACAATGAACGGAGGAAGGAAAAACACAGATAAAACAAAAAGGTCCATGTGCCTGAAGGCATCCTCCATTCATAAAATGTTTGTAACAACTGGATTTTAACTTTTGTAGATTGTAAGTTTGTGGAAAGCAACTCGAGGGAAGTGAATTCCAAAGAGTAGTAGTTCTAGGGATAAATGAATTTTGATAAGCAGAAGTTCTGCATTGTGGAGGAGAAAGTGTAAATTCATGGGCGCTCTCAGCTGCCCTAGTTCTACGGGGAAAGATGTGGAGAGGCAGCACAATTGAAGCAAGTTCCTCGGAACAATTGCTGTGAAAATATCTGTAGAATAATGCAAGGGATGCAATGTTTCTTTGTATGGATAATGTAGGAAGGTCCTGTGTGATTGCAGGGTTATTGATTAATCTAATAGCTTTATTTTGAATTTTGTCCAACTGCCTCAATGCAACCACTCCACTTCCACTCCACAGAGGTGAACAGTAATCCATCTGAGAACGCACATGACTTTTATATATTACGGCCAACTGCTCGTCAGTGAAGAATTCTCGAACTCTGTACATGAGTCCCAGTTTTTTAGAGGCATTCTTAGCAATGCTTCTAACATAATGTGTCCAGCTCAAGTTAGTAGTTAATGTTACACCGAGAATGTCAATACTAGGGGAAGTGGGCATATTTACATAATTAAAAAATATATGGGAGTCAGTGAGATTCTGTCGGTTAGAAAATTGAATGTACTTGGTTTTCTGTGCATTAAAGGAAACTAGATTCTTTTTTCACCATTCATTAATTCTAGAAAGGTCCTGGTTCAGAGAAATTGCAGTGTTTATTTTTGAATTTATAAGATCGGGTTGGGTGAAAGAATTGGTAAATGTGAAGGAACTGTGGAGTGTTGAGTCATCTGCGTAGGAATGTATTGGATTATGAGTGGTAGATATGTGATCATTGATAATTATGAATGAGGAACAGAGTTGGGGCCAAAACTGATCCTTGGGGAACACCAGCATTTATTGAGTGAAATTGAGAATAAAGGCCATCTACCATTACACATATTTTTCTGTTATGAAGATAAGAAGAAATTAGTGGAACTAATGATGCAAGGCCGTAGTGTGACATCTTCGACAATAAGGATTGATGCCAAACTCTATCAAATGCCTTTGATATATACAGTGCTATTGTATGTGTTTCACCATGTTGGTCTGTAGCTTGGTTGTTTTGATGCGTAAGAAGGCAAAGAATGTCTGCAGTTGATCGACATCGTCTAAAACCATATTGCCTATCACTGATTAATTTATTAATCTCAAGATGCTTAATTATGTGATTATTTAATATAATTTCAAAGACTTTACCAAGAGTGGAAGTTATAGCTATTGGTCTGTAGTTTGATGGATCTGAAGAGGCACCTTTTTTAGGAACTGGATGAATGTTTGCTTCTTTCCAGGGTACTGGGAAGCATGAGGTATGAGTACACAGACAGAAAAAATTTGCCAATACAGGAGCGAGCACCAGGGAGCAATTCTTAAGTACTATTGGAGGAATTTCATCTGGACCAGGAGCCTTATCTACTGAGAGATTCTGCAAAATAGTTTTGACATGTCTGGTGTGGATCTTAAGTGAGGGAATTTCAGGCGAATTAAAATTAAGTACAGGGACATCTTGATCTATTTCATCTAAGGTTGAGTTGGTGGAGAATATATCCGCAAGAAGGTTAGCTTTACCTCGTAGGTTACTTACAAAAATGCCAGTCGGAGATTTTAATGGTGGAATGGATGAAGCAGTAGTGAAGTTGGATTTGAATGAGTTAAGAGTAGACCAAAATAGTTTGTTATCATTTGGATTATTTAGAAGTTTATTTGCCTGCTTGTGGAGAAAGTTTGATTTAGTTAGGTTTAATACAGTTTTGGCATGATTTCTGATGTTTCTAAAGTAATTAAAGGCTTCATGTGTTTTTGATCTTTTGTATGCATTGTAGGCTATTGCTTTTTGTTCAGTTACTCTAGCATAATTATGGTCAAACCATTTAGGTGAATTAGATCTTTTACTGTACTTTTGATGAGGAATAAAAGTTTTCATTCCAATTTTTACAAAATCTTGTATGTGGCTCAAGGTGGTGTTTGCATCATTAGAAAAGAAAGAGGTCTAGGGAATATCAATAAAGAAACCTTGACGACCCTCCCAGTCTGCCCTATCGTAATGCCATTTAGTCACCAAAACAGGTTCAGAGTGGGAAGGTGTGGTAGGTGATAGACAGGTGGCCTGTATCAGACAGTGATCAGAATATCCAAGCGGGGACCTCACTGTAACATCATAATTTTCTGAATTGGTTGTTAAAAATAAGTCAAGTAGGTGGGAATTATGATTAGGATTATCTGGTACACGGGTGGGTTGGTTGACTAGTTGAGTGAGATTAAATTAGTCTGCAAATAGCTCACATTCAAGACTAGCATCATCAGTCCTGGCTGAATGAGTGAGCCATTCAACATTATGGACATTAAAATCACCCAACACAGTGATTTCAGAAGAAGCATTTAAGTTGAGGACACTGAGTTGTGAGGACAGAGAATCAAAAAGAATTTGCTCTGGAGGAGTATTTGGGGAACGGTAGATGCAACTTATGTATTTAAATTTACCAGCATAAATTAATTTGTATATAGAATAATCAAAATAGGGACAATTGAAACTAGTAACCTCCTCCAGGGTAATTTCAGATTTTGCGAAGCAACATACACCTCCTTTAGGTCTGAAATTTTGGAGCAGTTGATAACCTGGAAAATTAAATCTAGACGTGTCAGATGTGGATGTTACTTGAGTCTCTGTCAAAAAATGGAGAGTAGGGGATTCTGCTTGAAGAAATTGATGTACAGAATTGATGTTAGAGTTAAGTCCCCTTATATTGCTAAAGATAAAGCTGCACCGACGAGCAGCTTTGGAACGTTGCAATGCTCTTGACACAGTCGCATGATGACGACCGGGAGGGCCCTGTGTCAATGACCCAACCCTGCCGGGGGTGGATATCCGAGGGACCACCAGGTTTGCTCTTAACAATTGTACTGCCATATTTATTTGGTAAAGGTGTATGGTGTTACATGTATGATATGTAGTGGGAAGAGTAGTGTTTTATGGATAGAGGATAGCGATGTAGGGCAATGTCGTGAAGTTGGATGTGTATGTTATATAAAGAGGGTTTTCCTGATACCCCTGATGTGTGAGGCATAAAGATATGTATCCAGCTACCGAGGCCTGGGAGAGAAAATGGAATTCAGGCTATTCCCTGAGTCTCCCGAAACCTTGGCGGTAGTACTTCCCTGGGCGGGGCTGCCTACCCCTACTACCTAAAAATATTCCTGGCAAGCGATAGCGAGTCAGCATTGTATGGAGTAATCCGGCTTAGCCGGAGACATTTTTCTATCGAAAAATGTCCAAATTTAGCTCTACTGTCAAAACAATAATATATATATATATTATATGCTGGCTTGCTACCGCTCACCAGGAAAATATTGACACCGAATGGGGGTAAACGTCTTAAAACAGTAGGCTGAATGGGGCCGAATGGATACAAGCCAAAGAGAAAGGGAGAGAAAGAGAACAAAAGCGAGGTGGGCTCCCTTAATGGCACTCGTTTTGTTCTTATTCTTCTGTTTCTTTCGTTCTTAGGGTAGGCCAATTTTATTTGTCGGCGGTATTGTTGAGATGCTAAGCTGGAAATTGGCAAACTTAGAGATAATTAACATAATATAAAGGATAGTTACACAGGCGATCATAATAACTACTACATCACAGTGGTTTAAAGATGTGTTGTATTTTGACAGATAATTGCTGCCAAAGTTCACCAGGGTACGATATACTGAAAACACAAGAAATAATTTGCACTTTCATATGTTATCAGCAAAGTATTTTGAAAGCTCTGAAAGTAATTCGAGATCCCACGAAACAAGTTATGTATTCGAGTGAATTACGCATTGCACATTAGTACATGTGAAAAATGGACTCGTCAATAGAAAGCCATGTCGTATTAGGGATGAAGTGGTAGTTAGTTGAAACTATGCATACTCATAATATATATTTAAGACAATGTGAACACTGTACTCTATATTTTTTGTAATATTTGTTTCTGTTCCATGTAATCCAATGAGTATATGTATACTACTTCGAGTACATTTAGCGGAATGAAAGTAAAAGTAAGATCAATGATGATGTCACCCAAATATTCAGAAACTGTTATAGAGAATACTAAAGGTGTTAGGAGAGAGAGGCTGTGGCAGACGTTGAGCCAAGTAGGGAAGTGATATTAAGGTATTATCTTGGGTGGATCACCTCTAGTGACATTCAACACCGGTAAACTGATTATATTAACCTCTTGACCACGATAGAACTTTACTCATTTGAATATAATAATATAGTCACGATAAGAATTAAATATATTAATGTATCATAGCAATGAATATAAAGTAATTATTTTCCCTTTTAACTGTAGTTTGTGTTAGGTAATAATGAAACAATGGTAGGAGAAACATAATTCCATTTGTGTTATCTTTCCAACAATGGTAGGAGAAACATAATTCTCATTTGTGTTATCTTTCCAACAATGGTAGGAGAAACATAATTCCCATTTGTGTTATCTTTCCAACAATGGTAGGAGAAACATAATTTCTCATTTGTGTTATCTTTCCAACAATGGTAGGAGAAACATAATTCCCATTTGTGTTATCTTTCCAACAATGGTAGGAGAAACATAATTCTCATTTGTGTTATCTTTCCAACAATGGTAGGAGAAACATAATTCTCATTTGTGTTATCTTTCCAACAATGGTAGGAGAAACATAATTCCATTTGTGTTATCTTTCCAACAATGGTAGGAGAAACATAATTCTCATTTGTGTTATCTTTCCAACAATGGTAGGAGAAACATAATTCTCATTTGTGTTATCTTTCCAACAATGGTAGGAGAAACATAATTCTCATTTGTGTTATCTTTCCAACAATGGTAGGAGAAACATAATTCTCATTTGTGTTATCTTTCCAACAATGGTAGGAGAAACATAATTCTCATTTGTGTTATCTTTCCAACAATGGTAGGAGAAACATAATTCTCATTTGTGTTATCTTTCCAACAATGGTAGGAGAAACATAATTCTCATTTGTGTTAACTTTCCAACAATGGTAGGAGAAACATAATTCTCATTTGTGTTATCTTTCCAACAATGGTAGGAGAAACATAATTCTCATTTGTGTTATCTTTCCAACAATGGTAGGAGAAACATAATTCTCATTTGTGTTATCTTTCCAACAATGGTAGGAGAAACATAATTCTCATTTGTGTTATCTTTCCAACAATGGTAGGAGAAACATAATTCCCATCTGTGTTATCTTTCCAACAATGGTAGGAGAAACATAATTCCCATTTGTGTTATCTTTCCAACAATGGTAGGAGAAACATAATTCCCATTTGTGTTATCTTTCCAACAATGGTAGGAGAAACATAATTCTCATTTGTGTTATCTTTCCAACAATGGTAGGAGAAACATAATTCTCATTTGTGTTATCTTTCCAACAATGGTAGGAGAAACATAATTCTCATTTGTGTTATCTTTCCAACAATGGTAGGAGAAACATAATTCCCATTTGTGTTATCTTTCCAACAATGGTAGGAGAAACATAATTCCCATTTGTGTTATCTTTCCAACAATGGTAGGAGAAACATAATTCTCATTTGTGTTATCTTTCCAACAATGGTAGGAGAAACATAATTCTCATTTGTGTTATCTTTCCAACAATGGTAGGAGAAACATAATTCTCATTTGTGTTATCTTTCCAACAATGGTAGGAGAAACATAATTCCCATTTGTGTTATCTTTCCACTACAAGTCATTCTTAAGCTGAATAAAATAATGTAATTAAAGCATAATGAAAACATGACAGTCAAGGCATTAATTGAGGGGTTTTGTAATAAAGTTTTACAGTGACATCATGAGTGAACCAAGTTTAGTTCTGCATGATGAATAGGGTTTATTGTTACCTAATAGTAAGTTAATCAGTCAATATGTAAATAATCTTCAAATATTTGCCTACGAAATCCCGCGTAAAGAAAAACCAACAATGCATATAAGAAAATAGGAAGCATCATACAGAACCACTCACCCACAAAAGAGGGAGAGAGAGAGAGAGAGAGAGAGAGAGAGAGAGAGAGAGAGAGAGAGAGAGAGAGAGCGAGCAATGCTTAAGGGGAGATTTCCACTTGAGGTATTTTTTTCTGGACCCGTTTCTCCCTCATGTTTAGCCCCATTGCTTTTGAGATTTTAAGACATTCGCCCTAGTAGTTTTGAAATTTTAAGACATTTTGCCCCATTTCTGTCAATTTTAAAACCTTTCGTGCCATTAAGGTGTTGATTTTTTCCTGGCGAGCGATAGCGAGCCTGTAATTTAAGAGTAACCGGCCTCCGGCCGGGACATTTGTCTACCGAAAAATGTACAAATTTATCTTGAAAGGGGATCTAGAGGGTGTAATTTTAAGCTTGATGAAAACGTAGGGAACAAACTAAATACCTCCCCTTAATTCATTCACCTTGCATCCATTAGGCCCTAATATCACTAGCTTTATCACACGTGCATGCATTAAACCACATAAAAGTTACCAGTACTTCAACAAAAAAGGCATAAAAGGACCTGGAATCTTACTGCACTTTACTTTACAATTTGTCTTAATTTACTCGATCATCTGCCAATTCGCTAACAACATCCATATACAATATATCCCTTCTGTACTGATGACGTCCTCTTAACTTTATTCTAGCAACTATCAGACGATTTTATTAAGCTTAGGAAGGATGTATACCAATTAAGAGGCTACAGACTATATGAATTAAGCCTTTTATTAAGCTTAGGAAGGATGTATACCAATTAAGAGGCTACAGACTATATGAATTAAGCCTTTTATTAAGCTTAGGAAGGATGTATACCAATTAAGAGGCTACAGACTATATGAATTAATCCTTTTATTAAGCTTAGGAAGGATGTATACCAATTAAGAGGCTACAGACTATATGAATTAAGCCTTTTATTAAGCTTAGGAAGGATGTATACCAATTAAGAGGCTACAGACTATATGAATTAAGCCTTTTAACTACCATTTATCCGTCCTAAGTTTCATAAAATCGTCTAAATATAGCTGGCCTCAAATAAAATAGACGTCGCCGGTACAGAAAGAGTTAACGTACTGTACTTATCAATCCAACGTCTTATTGGTCTTTCATACTTTTGGTTGGCTTTGATTTTACTTACACGCACTATTAAAACTAATCTGTGTAATTATTTCTTAAATGTTTATACATATTTTAATAATGCATCACTTAGCTCTACTCCCACTAGTTCAGTATATTTTGATAGAACTAAATTGAAAGATGCCCTTAAATTCCTCCTTTTCAATACTTATGTTAGATTCGGGCCTTACATTTTCAAACAAATATTAGGAAATTCTATGGGTGGAAATGCTAGCCCTTTAATTGCAGATTTATTCTTGCTTGCTTTAGAATTTAAATATATAAAAGACTTAGTTGACAGTAGCAAGAAAAATAAAATCCCAGAAAAATTAGCACTTGCTAAATTGTTAAGTAATAATAGTAGATTATATTGATGATATTCTCGTTTGCAATTTGTTATATTTTAATTAAGTTTCTAAACTTATTTATCCTAATTCTATTCCCCTCACACAATGTAACGTAAATTATAAAGTTAAAAATGTTCTTGATATAAATATAGAGATTGTTAATGAACATTGCATACTTAAAGTATATCACAAAGTTGATGATTTTAATTTTAACGTAATAAACTTTCCTTTCCCTAATAGTAATATCGATAGTAAAATAACTTATAATTGTTTTTATTCCCAGTTAATAAGATTTTGTAAAATTTGCACTAAAGTAGATGACTTTTGGGCTAGAGCTAGGTTACTATATAGACTCTTACTAGACAGAGGTTTTGAGGCAAGTAAATTGTTACATAAATGTAATCTTTTTAGGGTCAATTATTGTGACTGTATTCTAAAATTTGATATCAATAATTTTAATCAAGCATTTTTAACTTGAAGTTTCTTGTATAACCTCTGCTTACTTTGTGTCTGTATTTATAATTTATCTTCTTCTTTTTCTATTAATAATATTAATATTGATGATTTTTAAAAATTAATTGTTCTTGTTAAAAGAGTACTCTTTGTTTAAATCTGTTGTTACTTCTTCATATTTTGCATTTATTTGTCTTTATATTATATGTATTCATTGTCGATAGTATCAATTGCTTACTTTTGCGATTTCCTTAGTTTATTCGTGCGATAAATGTAGGTTATTTGTAGGGTAGTTATTGATAGGGGTCACTTGAGGCATGCTATGCTTACAGGTACCTACCCGATAGCACTATCGTTAGTGAGTGCTATATATATATTTGTTTTTGTAATATTATATATCTTATCAATATTTTTATTTTGTAGTATTGTTAATGTCTTGTCAAGTTGCAAATTTGATTTTAAATGAAAATTTTAACACTAATTGTAGTTTCTTTTATTCATGCAGAGTTTAGTAATATTTGCCAGAACGTCCCGGACTTCCCAAATTGACTAATTCCCTGAACGTAACGATAGTGCGTTGTTATGTGTGCGATTAGTTTGCTTGGGAACCAGATTAACTTGCTCATGTAGTAATGTACACCCTATGTGGTGGATTGTGTTCTTTCGTTTCATAAATGTTATTTTAGTAAGCGTTGTTTCCACATAGCGATTTGGATATGTTGTTTTGACTTTATATTGTCTTTGTCCCAGTTTTGGTTTGACTTTGTTTGCAAGTTTTACATTTTAATTAATATATACTATTCATGTTGTCATACCTAAAGAAAAGAGCTCTACCCTATGATAACAGTTTTATTATCTTCATAGATCTACAGAGAGAGCGAGATAGTTTAGTAACTAAATGAGATAAATAGTGATAGATATTGATAGATGAATAGATATATTATGAGTAGATATGAAGATAGTGAAAATGAGCGTGTGTGTGATTGAGAGAGAGAGAGAGAGAGAGAGAGAGAGAGAGAGAGAGAGAGAGAGAGAGAGAGAGAGAGAGAGTTTGTGTTTGGGTGTAATAATAATAATTGATAT
This sequence comes from Lithodes maja, assembly GCA_037953745.1. Classification (NCBI taxonomy): domain Eukaryota; kingdom Metazoa; phylum Arthropoda; class Malacostraca; order Decapoda; family Lithodidae; genus Lithodes; species Lithodes maja. The sequence continues at coordinate 129,026 of JBAKBP010003554.1, forward strand.
ATTTCGAGCCGGGAGCCAATGAGTTTGACAATACACAATTCCTTAACCTAACTCATACTAAGTAGTCGACAGGTTGGCTTTGGCTGCTACAAAAACGCCTACATATCCCCAGAGGAGGTGGGTGTGGGCAGGGAACCGAGTGGAACCCAAAAGCCGGAACATCCATGCTATATTTTGCTCACCAACCCTCCACAACCAGGATAGTTTTGACGGAAACTCCATCTGCAGGTAGCTGGATTCAAACCTGATACTTGAGCCAAATGACTGGACTACAGTGTCTCAGTGCGCTCCGCCACTGTGGCCGTGTAAATGTGTGTGTGTGTGTGTGTATGTCAATGTGTGAGTGTATATGCGTGTGTGTGCGCGCGATAGTAAGTGCGAGAGAAAAAAACCGACCTAGCCTAGATGTTCAACCACGGATTCACACGGTACGTCAAGCACAATAGACCGTCGATAACACCACAAAGCCAATACGTCAACCAGTTCCAGGATCCGTGTGTAGGGAAGCAGAGACAACACCGGTAAAAGACAACGGCGTGAAATTCTGATGTCGGGGTTCCTTATGTAAGCGTGGAGGGAATAGCGATGACGTTGTTAGTGTTCTGCATCTACAGTATCTGTCTCTTGGTGCATCGCTCTCGCTCTCGCCATAGCTCTCTCTCTCTCTCTCTCTCTCTCTCTCTCTCTCCATGTGTTTGTGTGTGTGTGCATGTTTGTGTGTGTGTGATATATATGTGTATATATATATATGTGTGATATATGTGTGATATATACCGGTATATATATATTCTGACATACGGAGCCCTGTATGTTAATTTAAGAGTTAGAATTAGAGTTGAAGGAGGTTCAAACTACCCAAACGGCGAAGCAAACTAGCGAGCGAACTAGCGAGTGGGAAACCAGCGAGTGGGAAACCAGCTAGCCCGCATACCAGCAAACAAGCCTTCACACCTGCGTGCGTCATAGGGGACCCTGCAAACTACTTGATGACCGACGCTATGATGTATGTTCGACGCCAGGAGCTGTGATTGGACCATGCACCTGCTATGCAACTCGAGGAGCTGTGATTGGAGTGGGCACCACCCCCCCCCCCCCGCCTCCTGATTCGTTCCTAGACCATCATTGTTTAGTATATAAGACCCGAGTTGTGGGCATTCAAATCAGTCTCATTTGGAGTTGGGGAAGGTGAACTTGCAGCTGGAGGAAGACGGGGTGAAGTATTATAATGGGATTGTGACTGTCAGTCAGATTATATAAATGTGTGTTAAGTGTGTTCGGTGTAAACACTTACGTTATGTTGGTTAGTGAGATATGTGATTGGGAATTAACGTTAATGCTACTATTATGTGCTTAACTATTTGATTGGGAATTAACGTTAACGCTACTATTATGTGCTTAACTATTTGATTGGGAATTAACGTTAACGCTACTATTATGTACGTAACTATTTGATTGGGAATTAACGTTAACGCTACTATTATGTACGTAACTATTTGATTGGGAATTAACGTTAACGCTACTATTATGTACGTAACTATTTTAGTTGACTAACTTGTGGACTAAAGCAACTCTTTAAGTAATTGGGTTTTGATGAAAGTAATACTATTGTTTTATATTAATACTTAAGAGTTCTTTCATTTTCTTTGAATTAAGCTTGCATTGCTTAACGGTGCTTAGTACGGTGATGCTATTGTCTCGTATTAGTAATATCGCCTTAGACTAACATGGCTGTGTTAATATTACTTCTAGTGATTTCCTAAGCTGAAGAAAATTCTTTTAGCTTCAAAACATTATTTTGCCTTTCATATTATTTGAGTGAGACCTGAATCGAATCTATGAAGCGATCCTGTAACTTAATTTACTCCTAATTAAACCTCATTGTTACGTGGTTAAGAAATACGTTTGACTAATTATTAAATATATATCTAACTTTTTATGTGACTTTGATATAAATCCTGATGATAATAATAATATAATACTATTAACGTAAGACAAGAACCAAGAATAATTACATTAAATATAAATAAAAGGACATTTAGAAAACTATCTATTCATTTAAAAAAGGGTAAGAGACAGAAATATTCTTACTTTAATATTTATCTTTCAAGACTTTTTATAGAATTAATAGTCCTTCTTTAGATATAACTTCTTCGGTTCATAACCATAGCCTACTAAGCTTCGGTTAAATAATAATTCTTTATAAATACTACATGACTTTAATTAGTTTCAGTATTTTTCATAATTAAAGAGTATCAGTCAATAAAGGATACTAAGTCCTAAGATCCAAAAGGAAACGAAGCAACAACAGGAAATAATTTTATTAGATTTTACTCTTGTTTTGCCTTCAGCTGACTGATACCTTAATTTATATCTCTGTGCTATCTAGATTCATCAAGTTAACCACTTGAGGATCAAGATACGTAACAGAAGAGTGGCGACCTCGCCAGGATTCGTTTCATACAGTTTCACTACTTAAAAATCAAATATTAATCATGCCTCAACTAATTAATGACTAAGATGCTCGAGTTTTCATAGAATCAGAACCCACAGCCCCTGATATTGACCGTCTGTCAAAATCCGAACTGAAAGTGCTTGCCTCACATCTCCAATTAACTGTCTCAAACATGTCTAAAGTAGAGGTGGCTCAGACCATAAAAACCCACCTGTTCCCTGTAGAAGGCGGGGAGGGTGACGGAGCAGTTGGTGGGATCCCGAGTAAACCTAGCCAACTTGATGAACCATTGCCACCTGGTTTGACCGGTGATCAAATACTAGAACTAGCCAGAATAAAAGCAAATACCGAAGAAGCCAGAGTAAGAGCAAATATCGAAGAAGCCAGAATAAAGACCGAACATTATCAATATCAATATCAAATAGCTCAACTAAATGTCAATACAAATTCTCCCGTAATTGCTCCCCCTCTGGGATTGACTATGACTAGTGTCATTCCACCTTTCACTGAGGATAATGTGCAGGATTTCTTTGTTTTGTTTGAGGAAGTTGCTGGAGGTATGAAGTGGACAAGAGATCAATGGCCTTTTATGTTACAAACCGTTTTGACAGGGCAGGCTCGAGCCACGTATTTGTCAGAAGTAGCAGAAGTTAGGCAGGATTATGACAATCTCAAAGAAGCTATCCTAAAAACCTATTAATTGCAGCCTGAGGCTTACAGGCAATCTTTCCGTAAAAACCAGAAGAAAGTAGAAGAAACCCATAAGGTATTTGCCAGGACCATGACTAAAACTTTCAATCATTGGGTCAAGAGTAAGAAAGTCACAAGCTACAACGATCTGAAGGAGTTGGTCCTGTTAGAAAATTTCCTATGGAAAATTGATTCTTCTGTATCCTATCACTTAAAGGGGAAAAGGTAGATTGTCTTGCCGACGCCGCTGACATGGCTGACACATACGTGCTCAACAACAAATTTCGTGGAAAGAAGCCCTACGATAATTCTAGTTCTAATTTTAAGTATCCCAATCACAAATCTGACAGACCCAGTCACAAGCCTATAACGTCTTCCCCAGCTAGCCAAAATAGAATTGTTCCCCCAACTAAAAATGCGACTCAGGGCAATGGTAACAGAGGTGGGCCCCAAACTAATAGTAATGCTCACAGAGGGAACGTTCCCGTATCCACTAAAGTATGTACTCTTTGTGGTAAGAGAGGCCACCTAGCTTATCAGTGCTGGGCCAAGGAGAGAACCAAGAGATCGGACAGACAGTTGCCGCCGTATCTCAAAACTCCATATGTGCCTGTAATGCAGGACTCCCGACAGAAGGAGTACCTAGCACCAAAAGTTCCTTTAATGCAGGACTCCCGACAGAAGGAGTATCTAGCAGCTAACGTAAATCATCTAGACAGGGGTGTAGTAGCATGTGTGGTGCAACCCACTAGGGTTAAGCCAATAATAATTTCACCATCAGTGCAGGAGAGTTACCGTCCCTTTATTTCATCTGGCAACGTGAGATTAAATGGTTGTATGCATGAGGTAAAAATTCTGAGAGACACAGGTTCTACTAGCACCCTCATGGTGAATCCTTACACTGAGTGCCCACCTGGCGAACCAGTTGTAATGAGAGGTGCTGGAGGCCAGTTTTATGCATACTTGGTAAAAGGCGAAATTGAATGTGAGTTACTACAGGGTGAGGCCACCATAGCTTTGTGTGGGTCCCAAGATATCCCTGTGCCTGGGGTAACACTCCTTTTGGGGAATGATGTAGCAGGTGAGAAGGTCCGACCAGACCCCATTTTGTCACTTTCCCCTGTTAACGAGCCACTAACCGGTGAGCTCGAAAAGGAGATGCCAACAGTTTTCCCTGTGTGTGCTGTCACACGTTCAATGTCTCAAGTAGCAGTTCCCTCCGACAGAAATGTACCGAATGTAAGAGTTGATGAAAGGGATGATGAGAGTGTGAATGACGCTCCAACTGTGCCTGATGATGTGACTGAGGTGGATGTATCTGACACCTTTATGGCTCATCTTGACCCTAACGATGACCATGAAACCCCTCCAAATTGTCCTAGTGGCCTGGTAGAGCTACAGAGAGATGATAGTGAATGCAAGGAGTTAGCTGCCAGGGCCATGAGTGAAGAGGAATGTGAGAAGGAGGGTGGTGAATGTTTCTACCTCAAAGGAGGAGTATTGTGGCGAAGATGGAGACCGCCACACAGACCAATCGATGACGGGGCTTGGGACGTCCATCAAGTAGTAGTCCCCAAACCTTGTCGTAGAGATATCATGGAAATGGCACATTGTATACCATTGGCAGGACACCTAGGTGTGAGAAAAACTCTAGACAGAATCAGAGCCCACTTTTACTGGCCAGGAATGCGTGCAGATGTAGTGGAGTTTTGTAGAGTGTGTCACACTTGCCAGATGACAGGAAAACCCAATCAGAAGGTGCCTGTACATCCTCTGGTGCCCTTGCCCGTTTTCGAGAATCCTTTTACTCGGGTGGTAGTGGACATTGTAGGCCCATTGCCTAAGACTTCCCAAGGTAACATTTATTTATTAACTATCATGGACATGGCAACTCGCTACCCAGAGGCTATACCCTTAAGGACTACCTCTGCTCCAACTGTCATCAAGGAACTGCTCAAATTCTTCACCAGAATGGGTTTCCCCCATGAGGTGCAAAGTGATCAAGGAACTAATTTTACCTCTAACATTTTCCAGCAGTCCCTGAAGGAGTTGGGTATCGAGCATGTTAAGTCTAGCACCTACCACCCAGAGCGTCAAGGGGTTCTCGAACGATATCATCAGACATTAAAGGGAATGTTACGTAAGTATTGTACAGAGACCGGAGTTGAGTGGGATAAGGGGGTACCTTTTCTTTTATTTGCTACTCGTGAGGTTCCAACTGAATCCCTGGGTTTTTCCCCTAATGAGCTAGTTTTCGGTCACCAGGTAAGAGGTCCTTTGCAACTATTGCAGGATAGCCTAGTTGGCCAGGAGGGGAACCAAAACCTCCTCAAGTATGTTTCAGATTTCAAAACCCGGCTGAGATCCTCATGTGAGTTTGCCGCTCAAAATTTGACAGTGGCTAAAAGCTCCATGAAGAAATGGTATGAAAGAAAAGCCCGTGAGAGGGAGTTTAAGCCCGGTGATGAGGTTTTGGTCCTGCTCCCCCTTTTTGGCCAACCTTTACCTGCCAAGTTCAGGGGCCCATATAAGATCATTCGGAGGGTGAGCATTACCGATTATCTAGTAACTACCCCAGACAGGAGAAAGCCCACGCAAGTATTCCATATACATATGTTGAAACCCTACCATAGGTCCCCTGATTCCTCTCCTCCAGATTCTCCCACTGTGGCAGTGAATGTCAGGACCTGTGGACAGCCTGGTGCGGACGAAGTCTTCAGTTCTCTTACTGACCCGCAACAGACTGTTCCAGAGCCTGAAGGTATCCATGCAGACTTTGACTTGTCATAGCCTATCCAACTTTCAGTATAATTCAGTGGCTTGGAGGGAATTACCATCTAAACTATATCATCTTCCCTCTGATCAAGCGAACCAACTAATCTCTGTTTTATCTCAGTCTCCCAGTGTGTTCCGTGATACTCCAGGGCTCACTTCTTTGGCCGTGCACGACATCGACGTAGGGGATGCAACTCCCATTACACTATCCCCCTACCGTGTCTCGCCACAACGCAGGAGTATACTGCAGGTCGAGCTTGACTTCATTTTTTCAAACCAGCTGATCACAAGGGCCTTAACCCTCCGTTCCCGGATGGGCTCTTGAACGCCCATAAAAAAGCATGTAACAGAAACCCGGATGGTCCCTTAAACACCCATGACGTCACAGCCTGTGAGCTTGCTGTGCGCGGCGTCGGTCCGACGCATGTAAACAACAGCCGGCTGGACCGACGCTCCGCATCTCCGGCCACAAGAAGGAGAGCGTCGCTTGTTCTTGTGTGCCTGTATGTTGGTGTTAAGTATCGAAAAGTGGTGTAAAGTGGCTGTTTTGGCCATAAAGTTATCTCCAATGAAATCATCATCACAGCTCAACCAGTTGACTTAGAGAGCTCTACTTAATGCCATTCTACAGGTAAATAACACAGCTACGCTTGGGGATGTGCGGGAATGCGGGAAGCAGTCTGATTAACGAATATACGGTAGCCTAGCCTAGACGTTTTTCGGCCAAAACACCCGGATTTCGAGGAATATATATATAATACATAGCCGGGGCTGGAGGGTTAAGCCAGTGGAGTAGTCCGGTCATACTTGTGCCAAAGCCAGACGGGAGCCATAGGTTTTGTAGGGACTATAGGCAAGTTAATGCTGTCACAAAGAACGATACCTACCCACTGCCACGGATCAAAGATTACATTTACCAGGTTGGCCTCATACAGCAGTAAGTTTAATTTAATGAGAGGATTTTGGCAATTAGCTCTCCCTTGTAGCGAGGTAAATATCATGCTTTAGTAGTGCGCTGTCAAGCCTTCAGCTGTGAGATGCCTTGCAGTTCGAGTAACGCTCCAGCTACGTTCCGGCTATGTTCTGATGTGGTACCTGGAGACGTTGCCTACTTTGGGTGATATCCTTATTATATCCTCATTATAATCTTGCTGTTGCCAATCTGGTGGTGAATCTATTTATGTATTATGTTTAATATTTTGTACTATACTCCTTAAACTCTTTTCTAGGGGGGAGGTCTGACATACGGAGCCCTGTATGTTAATTTAAGAGTTAGAATTAGAGTTGAAGGAGGTTCAAACTACCCAAACGGCGAAGCAAACTAGCGAGCGAACTAGCGAGTGGGAAACCAGCTAGCCGGCATACCAGCAAACAAGCCTTCACACCTGCGTGCGTCATAGGGGACCCTGCAAACTACTTGATGACCGCTATGACGTATGTTCGACGCCAGGAGCTGTGATTGGACCATGCACCTGCTATGCAACTCGAGGAGCTGTGATTGGAGTGGGCACCACCCCCCGCCTCCTGATTCGTTCCTAGACCATCATTGTTTAGTATATAAGACCCGAGTTGTGGGCATTCAAATCAGTCTCATTTGGAGTTGGGGAAGGTGAACTTGCAGCTGGAGGAAGACGGGGTGAAGTATTATAATGGGATTGTGACTGTCAGTCAGATTATATAAATGTGTGTTAAGTGTGTTCGGTGTAAACACTTACGTTATGTTGGTTAGTGAGATATGTGATTGGGAATTAACGTTAACGCTACTATTATGTGCTTAACTATTTGATTGGGAATTAACGTTAACGCTACTATTATGTGCTTAACTATTTGATTGGGAATTAACGTTAACGCTACTATTATGTACGTAACTATTTGATTGGGAATTAACGTTAACGCTACTATTATGTACGTAACTATTTTAGTTGACTAACTTGTGGACTAAAGCAACTCTTTAAGTAATTGGGTTATGATGAAAGTAATACTATTGTTTTATATTAATACTTAAGAGTTCTTTCATTTTCTTTGAATTAAGCTTACATTGCTTAACGGTGCTTAGTACGGTGATGCTATTGTCTCGTATTAGTAATATCGCCTTAGACTAACATGGCTGTGTTAATATTACTTCTAGTGATTTCCTAAGCTGAAGAAAATTCTTTTAGCTTCAAAACATTATTTTGCCTTTCATATTATTTGAGTGAGACCTGAATCGAATCTATGAAGCGATCCTGTAACTTAATTTACTCCTAATTAAACCTCATTGTTACGTGGTTAAGAAATACATTTGACTAATTATTAAATATATATCTAACTTTTTATGTGACTTTGATATAAATCCTGATGATAATAATAATATAATACTATTAACGTAAGACAAGAACCAAGAATAATTACATTAAATATAAATAAAAGGACATTTAGAAAACTATCTATTCATTTCAAAAAGGGTAAGAGACAGAAATATTCTTACTTTAATATTTATCTTTCAAGACTTTTTATAGAATTAATAGTCCTTCTTTAGATATAACTTCTTCGGTTCATAACCATAGCCTACTAAGCTTCGGTTAAATAATAATTCTTTATAAATACTACATGACTTTAATTAGTTTCAGTATTTTTCATAATTAAAGAGTATCAGTCAATAAAGGATACTAAGTCCTAAGATCCAAAACGAAAGGAAGCAACAACAGGAAATAATTGTATTAGATTTTACTTTTGTTTTGCCTTCAGCTGACTGATACCTTAATATATATCTCTGTGCTATCTAGATTCATCAAGTTAACCACTTGAGGATCAAGATACGTAACAATATATATATATATATATATATATATATTAATCATATGTTTCATTCAATTGAAGACATTATTGAATTAATCAAGGTAATGATTTGCAAAACTGAGTTACATAAACACTTTTAAAACATCGTTTATCCTGCCAATTTAATGTTGTGTTTATCACTTTATCAACTTCCATATTAATTCGTTCAACTTTAAGAGGAGTTATCAAAATCAGTTAGGTAAATATCTATGATGTTTTTTTTATTTTGATTTCTACATTACCCTTCTGACACTATAAGCTGGATAACAAAAATGTATAGTACTAGTATAGTTGAAGTATACCATAGCAGTTATCATTATATTATAATTTTGATGGCAGATGAATATGTTAATATGTCGAGAAGTGAACTAAAAGTGTTATATTTTTCATGCCGAAAATACCAAAAATTAAGTAAATGAGTTTGTCTTGAACACTTGGGCTGAAGCAAGGTAACTCTGATGAGTTATTTTATTCCTACAATCATATAAAACCGACAAGGACTTGAAAATGAGAAATTCGCTTAAACAATTTTTATTATATCAGATGTTTGTTTTCAATTTATATACAGATCAAATTGGTGTAATTGTTATTTTGAGCATTGCCTAAATAATTCATAATAGCCATGCTCAGATTTTCAAAATAGTAGTCCATTAATGTCTTGGTTATATAGGAGAAAGGGTTGTTAACGGCGTAGCTTCCCTCCTCAGATCATTAATGCCTTTAGTAGCCTATAAAAGTGATAGTACACGCAACCACACCTACCTACCGCCGCACCCTGTTACCACCACACTGTAACAATCGAAGGGTATAAAGTGATAGTACACGCAACCACACCTACCTACCGCCGCACCCTGTTACCACCACACTGTAACAATCGAAGGGTATAAAGTGATAGTACACGCAACCACACCTACCTACCGCCGCACCCTGTTACCACCACACTGTAACAATCGAAGGGTATAAAGTGATAGTACACGCAACCACACCTACCTACCGCCGCACCCTGTTACCACCACACTGTAACAATCGAAGGGTATAAAGTGAGTATGGAAAAGTATATCAAATCATTGGGTATAATAATGGTAATTTACCTTGTTATCCTTGTATAAAGTGGGATGATCTATCTCCACCATAGTGGGATGATCTATCTCCACCATAGTGGGATGATCTATCTCCACCATAGTGGGATGATCTATCTCCACCATAGTGGGATGATCTATCTCCACCATAGTGGGATGATCTATCTCCACCATAGTGGGATGATCTATCTCCACCATAGTGGGATGATCTATCTCCACCATAGTGGGATGATCTATCTCCGCCATAGTGGGATGATCTATCTCCGCCATAGTGGGATGATCTATCTCCACCATAGTGGGATGATCTATCTCCACCATAGTGGGATGATCTATCTCCACCATAGTGGGATGATCTATCTCCACCATAGTGGGATGATCTATCTCCACCATAGTGGGATGATCTATCTCCACCATAGTGGGATGATCTATCTCCACCATAGTGGGATGATCTATCTCCACCATAGTGGGATGATCTATCTCCACCATAGTGGGATGATCTATCTCCACCATAGTGGGATGATCTATCTCCACCATAGTTTCCACAAATACTCCTTCAAATGGGTAGAATATTATGGACATTTGAATTACCCTTTACATTCCAATTACGTTCTACAGAACTAAGGTAGTCGGGCACTCGGTAAACTTTAATTAGTCGAGCAAATGTTAATATGTTTCCTGATGACTTGTATATATTAATCCCATGTTCCAGACTACTCTCTACTAACGTTCATGGAGCTTGACACATATTATGTAGTCAAATTTGTCAAGGATTCCCTAATTAGTCAGTAAAATGTCAACTTCTCTGTTGGCTGGATGACGAAACTATTTTTTTGTTCATGCTGATGGTAAATTGACACGCTATTATCTTGGGTTTTCGGGTATAATGAAGGTTAACAGAACGAAATCAATTGTTATTATGATAACCTGGCATTAATGTGATAGACAGATATAGAAGTTTCATATCTTTCCATGACTTACGGAAAACAAAACTGCTAAGGGATGAAATTTACCGTCAACTGAAACAACATAGCTTATACCCCTGGTATATATCTGAACTCTTTTTACCCATTCAAGTGATTTAACCACACATTTTAAACCATGTTAAGCTCTCGTTAATTTTTTTTCGTTTTCCCTCAGAATAAAATATAACAATTAACATTACTAACATGATACATAATGACAGGTAAAATAATTATCAACGCAGAGAAACGCCGGGTGAATTTGCTCACCACCTTCGATTATTTTATGGTAATGTATATATAATTGATATTTATTTATATATTGTACCTGTAGCAATAGTACCTGTATATTGTACCTGTAGCAATAGTACCTGTATATTGTACCTGTAGCAATAGTACCTGTATATTGTACCTGTAGCAATAGTACCTGTATATTGTACATGTAGCAATAGTACCTGTATATTGTACCTGTAGCAATAGTACCTGTATATTGTATCTGTAGCAATAGTACCTGTATATTGTACCTGTAGCAATAGTACCTGTATATTGTACCTGTAGCAATAGTACCTGTATATTGTACCTGTAGCAATAGTACCTGTATATTGTACCTGTAGCAATAGTACCTGTATTGCCCAAAGGGTAAGTACAGTTGGCAATACATGAACCTGGACAAGTGCTGTATACTGTAGGAGTGACAAAAGTTAACATTCTCACAGTTTATATATATATATATATAATATGAGGGTTAGTTTTGTATAGTCAGTTTATTTTCAACTAAAAGTAAATTGCAAAGTTTCCATCAAGATTTATCAATTATTTTGAAGATTTTGTAGTGCCATATGATGCTAATTATATAAACTAGGTCGTAATATGATGCAGAGACATAGTAGTTTCAAAAACGCATCATGACCCTCAAGGGGTTAATCCAGTCGCAGCTTTCCAACATATGGTTCTGTATCTTAATTATATTCACCATAGTACTGTAGCCTACAGGGGAAATCCACCAACAGCAGACTGTCTACTTTTTACGAGGTTGCCTGTAGCTAGTTTACCTAAACTAAAGTACATAAAAGAGAAAGGGGAGTATCGCTAAAACGAAAAACTCCAACCAACTAATTTCTCCAAATAAAACACGCACAAATATATGTGGAAGAATCTCCAATGAGCTCAGAATAATGGCATAACATTTACAAGAATGCTTGATAAGATGGATTGTGTGTTTAGTGTATGCAAAATAAATATATAACGTAAGTGCACATAGCGGCATAATGTAAATCATATGTGATGTTAGTGTCGAAACATTGTACACTTTAGAACACAACTGTGACCTTTTAGTGTTCGAAGCTGTCCCGAATTTAATCGATTGTTTTCATTATTTGTTTTATCTCACGTGCAAACACAAACTAAACAAATCTCCAGGACCAGTGCAGTAGGATTACGCTTGTTTTACATTGTTTATGGTAACATTAGAGGATATTATTCAGCTTGGTAAGCATATGGGCGCGCCATTGGGTTAATTGAGGCAGTGTTAACTTCTTTGATGGTTAAGGGTACTTCCAAAAGTTGTATAAAATCGTTGAGTATTAGCCAGAATAAATCGACAAAAGCGTCAACGCACTGAAGGGGTTAACCTTATCTGATGCAAGGCGGGTCTTTCTTATCCCTCCTTGTTGCAGTCCACTAATCTGGTGATTATAAGACGCTTCACCTCATTCAGATGTTTTGTTTCTGAGCGAGCGATAGCAAGCCTGCAATTTTGGAGAAACCGGCCTTTGTCCTGGATATTGAACATATTTAGATAGGGTCTGCGTGTTGTTTTTACTTAGAAGGGGGCTTGGTGAGGTGCTTTCCTAGTCTAGGGTGACAACTAAATATACATGATCGCAAATGGCTGGATCAATCAAAGCCCTGGATAATAATACAGCAACATATCATAATAACCCCCAAGGTTTCGCACCAGCTTGTTTTAAAGCTGCCATTGAAATAATATCGCCGATTGTCTTAACAAATTTACTGTAAAGCAGCAAAACCTTTACTACCATTATATATTACGGTACAGTCAAAAGCCATAGTAAGTATTGTTACGACCGGCACTACGAAATAAACAAGGGCACTTAAGAATGGACTAGATGATAGGCTATATCTGCAACAACGGTACGCTAATTCCAAACCCTCGAACTATTACGCCGGTGAACAAAAACACTTAAACCCTCCAGAGTTAATCTCCTGGATAACGGGGTATCAATTAACTGGGTTTTAGTGCACTTCTACAAAGGCCAAGCCTACTCACAACAGGAGTACTTTACATTAATAAAATGCTCTTAAGTAATAACAATGCTTGAATAAACTATAACAAGATTTAATAAAGGAGTATATGCTTACGTTAACTTTAGTGTGAGTCTGTACTCACCACTAAACTCTACAATGCTCTATGAAAACACTGGAAGTCTAGTCCTACAGCAATCAGATAAAGAATCTTCTGAAAACGTCTGATGCTCTAAGATGCTCGTTAATATAGAACACAAATAATGCAAGGGCAGGACAACAAAGCGTGTATCTTAAATACACCAAAAAGTACGATACATATAGATAACAAGGGAGTGCAACAACTCTGTGACAGCACTAATAATCGCCACTCAAAACAGTACTTCCTTAGCCAACGTAACAGCCAAACTGGGTTGTGCACTATGCATCAACCCAGGCTAAAATAAGGCGTGAATAATTCCGAAAGCATACATAATTGAAGTTAATAAACACAATGCTGTCTTTCTCACTAATAAAGTCTAGCAGTGGCATAAAAGGTACCAGGAAACTAGGCAGAGCGCAAGCATGCTCGTAGCCTACTGTCTCCCCTTGAACAGATTTCCCTTATGTTACGTTAAGTGACTTGGAGGCTCTCTTGGTAAGTCCAGATCTCAAGTATCTGGTCTTACCCTGGCGCTCCACAAAGGTCAACACAATGAGGTAGCAAGCATACAGGTAAGAGTAGGCAAAAGCCCTTCACCTGTATACTGCTACACTCACAAAGGAAAAATATGCACAAGGGTTACAGGCTACCTAGCTTCGTCGATGTTGTACAGGCTCTGACTTGCCACATACATAACTCAGACAACGACCAAAGATACCTTCCACTGTCTAGCATTAAATAATAGGAAAGAACAGCTCGATAATTAGAAGCACCCCAACACTAGGCTACCATATGACTATGACTCTACTAATACCTAAAGCTAGGGCAAAACATAAATGTGAGGGCTGGTGCTGGTAATACGACTGGCCGACTATGCAAGTCGTATGCAGAACCAGAAGGGATAAGTAATTGAATAAAGAGAGGAAGTATTGGAAAAGAAGAAGTTCAGAGAGAGAAACAGTAGCATAGGGGGTTATATTGGGGACAGATTGCAAAGGACATGTAGGACCAAGCACGCTATGCCAAACTCTGCAGGAGACATGCGAGTAGGAGCCCACCAGCACTAACAAAGACAGCGGCACCCAATCACAGACGACTACGTCATGAGGAGCAGGCGTCATATGACGCGCCAGGCCTGCCGGCCAATCACGAGCGTGGGAAACTCCTCCGAGCGAGGGAGGCACACGTGCATACACACGCACATAATACCACCTCACTGCTCGCTCTCTTTCTCCCTACAACTTCACACAACATATCTTATACTCTATCAATGATATGTAATACTTCCAAGTGTCACAGACAAGAATAAAGACCACCACTGATCTGTCTGTGATAACATGAACACTATGAAAGAAAGAACATCGTTCTACGATTATTATAGCCTGTTTCACTGCCCTGGCGAGCGCTAGCGAGTTTCGGGTGCATTCTGGCAAGCTGGCCAGCGTAACACCCCGCCCAAGATGTGGGACGTTTCAGCCTTAGGTGAACTCCACATCTGACCAGACAGAATGCCCACCAACCCCGCATCACCCATCTACTCTCCCAAGTTGTAAAAACAAGGCACAATCAAAAACATAAAACACTTCATTATGAAAAACAAATCTACACAACCCTTCCCCAAAATAATAGCGTAATAATAATTATATCACGCTCAACGAGCAAGCTTCACCGAGCCTAGCCTACTAAGACAACAGCTCAGAGTGTCTTAGATTCTTGCTGTAATATACTGCACTTATATACTATCAAAAAGAAAGAGTTTTTATGTGAGGTTTTTATATTTTTAATAGTGTTTTTGGCGGCGTTGCACTACAGGGGCAAGCCTAATTTTTCTCCACTCTCAAACAAACACTGACTGAACGGCGAGGGTTCTCCTTGCAACATACCCTCCCATGACAAACAATCAGCCAAAACATTATCAGTGCCCTTAACATGCCACACATCCAACTTGT
The DNA here is from genome assembly GCA_037953745.1 of Lithodes maja. NCBI lineage: Eukaryota > Metazoa > Arthropoda > Malacostraca > Decapoda > Lithodidae > Lithodes > Lithodes maja. The sequence goes on from JBAKBP010003554.1 coordinate 144,154, forward strand.
GTTCCGGCAGCAAAACAACACCTGGCACTGATAAACTGCCCAGTCCATCACAAGACTGGCACTTCTCTTCGCTCTTTCCGGCAACGGGACCTGCCAATAACCTTTCACTAGTTCTACCTTAGTGATAAACGAGGCAGCCCCGATGCGGTCTATGGGGTCGTCAACTCTGGGTGAAGGATAGGCGTCTGTCAGGGATAATGCTTCCACACTCTTGCAAATCAATACAAACACGGATCTTGCCACTTAACTCAGGTTGCAAAGTTACTGGCAACGACCACTCACGATATCCCTTATCCCTCAGACCCTTTTCCAACATGTAGTCGAGCTCTGCTTTCATGACAGGCTGTCGAGCAGGATTTATACGGTAGGGAGCCAATTAGAGCCTTGCACTGTCTCCAGCCTCCATGTCGGATTCTACCCCATACATCAGGCCTGGAGAATCAACAAACATGTGGACGTACTGCCACAGCCTAGTAAACAACTTCTCTTGGTGCTCAGGAACAAGAGGTTGTGACGCATGTCGAGTATGAGCATGCTGTACAGAACGCCCAGTCAGGCCCCACTCTCGCTAGGATCGTCAGGGCAGGAACTTTGGCTGTAGTCTGTGTAGAGTTTCCTAACTTAGTTTATGTGAGCCGTTGTACTATAAGTATTATAAATATGTATTTTGTTTTCATCTGAGTCAACGAGTTCTATTTTATATCATTAGTTATAAGTATTGTGTGTGGGACTTATATGTAATGATGAGAGGAGAGAGAGAGAGATATTACGTAACGGGGACCAGTGAGTGCGCCACGCGGGCAGATAGGCCTAATTCCCTCCTCCCTCCTCCCTTCCTCCCTTTCAGCGCGTGGGAAGTTCTTTGTCGATCCCAGATTGAGAGAGAATATGACGTCATGATTGCCAGTGGGCGGTCCTTAAGTAGTTTGAGATATGCCGCTAGAGGGCCGAGTATAAAAAGAGAGGTTCTTGCCACCATTCTTCAGAACTCATCAGGCAAAGCGACTTCTCATATCCCTTGCAACTATCCATATTCTTCCGACTGATGTGAACTTTCTCTACTCTCTGAACAGCCTATCTTCTTCTCTTCTCGTCCCTGTTTAACCTCCATGACCCCTTTGGTGCAGATTTAGTCAGCCAAAGTATTATCGCTTGAGTTCTCACGAGATAAGTGCCTGTTAGATAGCCTATTTTTGGAAGGGTTAACTAGAATAGGATTGATTGATGTTTGTTGCACTCGTATATGCATTTCCCTGTGTGCGATTATTCATGTTCCTGTTTTCTGCTGGTTTAGGCAATGCTAGACTGGGATAGGGTTTCTGAGTTGTGATTTCCTATGAGTACTAGGTTGCGGTTGAACCAGTACAATTGCAACGGAGACGTGGAACGCCTAGGTGGTCTTTCTGACTGTGTACCGTGGGAGTTTAGCACTGTGTTGCGAGTGAGGGCTTTTGCCTATGCCACCCAACACTGTGTTATCTCATTTGCTTGACTTTGAGAGGATCGCCAGGAGAGAACCAGATACTAGTGATCTGGATCTCTCAAGAGAGCATCCCGTCAATTACCGTAATTTGGCCGCACAGTCTTAACCCTTCGACCCCGGGTGGTACACGTGTGTACCATTTTTTTTTGGCCCGAGGAACCCGGGTGGTACAACACTGTACCATTGCTTGCGTGTGTGCTTTCGAATGGCGCGCGTAAAAATTTCGCTCCGTGGTCACCAGGCGTCGCTAGGCGACGCCACCAGACAGCATGTACGCCACCAAAACAGTCTCTACCCTGCCGCCAACATGGATACTAGCCCAAAAAGTTATTCCCTTGTGTCCGATTCTACGCTCCCTTCGACGCCTGCCCATGTTCGTCGCGCCCTAACGCAAAGGCACGTACAAGATGCGTTGACTCCCGGAGGTATTGAGATAGCTTTGAGGAGTTATGAACGTGGTGAAGGCCAAAATAGTGTTGATGAGTTGGGTAGTGATAGCTCCGAGTCTTATCAGTCTCACTATATTGAAGATTTTGACGATCTAGACGAAATCCATGAAAGATACGCCTTTTTTAGTGGATTTGACCATGACGATGAAAGTGATGATAGTGAGGCTGAGCGGGAGGCTGAGGTTGACCCGCCATTGTCTTCCTTATCTACCCACGCCACCCAAGTTGCCCCAGGCTCCCGCCATTCTTCCCCACCACCACCAGCACTCCCTAGGGTTGAGGACCCCCCACTTTCGGCCTATTTACCCACTCCTTCCCCACCTCGCCGACCTACACGCCGCCCACGCATCATTCGTTCCCCGCGAGATTATGAGGGGGGCTCTGAAGAAGAAGGGCACCTCACAGATGACTCTGGCCATGATTACCTGGGTCCACCGTCAGGGCAAGATGACAGCTCTGACGACAACGACGATGACGACGACTTTATGGACATCGACGACCCTCAACCCAGACGCTTTGCCCAGGGCCGTCGTGCTCCTGGCCGCCCTGGCCGCCGGGCTGGCCGCCGGGCTGGGCCTGGGCGCCGTCGTGCTCCTGGCCGCCCTAGGGTGCGCGCCGCCAAAGTTCGTGGGCGTGCTGCCCCCGCTCTAGCTCCACAGAGGGCAGTGGCACAACCTGGGCGCCCCGTTCAGGACCGCCTGCAGTGTGCACAGTATGTAAATGTGCACAAGCACGGTTACCTGCCTCTGGAACGAGATGGAGTCACCATTAGCAGAAGGCGGTGCCATGTCTGCTGGAACAGCCAGGTGAGGCCGAGGAAGCACAAAAAGACCACCATGCAGTGTGTGGAGTGCCAGGTGTCACTATGTACTATACCGTGCTTTGCTGAATACCACAGCAAGCAGGAGTACTAACTAATAATCATAGTGAAAGTACCAAAGACTGACAATATGTATGTATATAGGCAACAAGTGGAAATAAAACAATGTACAGGTGTATTGTGATAAAAAAATCATGTATTATGAAAACATATATAAATAAGTGAACAAAGACACAATAAATTGTATATAAAACGTTTACAAAGCATATAACTAAGTGAAAGTGACACATGACATAATATTAGATGGCCAAAGTATAATAAACACCTGTGATAACGAATAATCAGTGCCTAATATAACAATAACCTACCTCAATTACTCATAAAAACTACGGTATCGAGTGAAAATGTGAAATATTTGTTACAATCATAGCCTAATAAACATATTTTATATAATTGGACTCCAAATAACTATAATAACATCACTATCAATACATAAAATCGCCTCCGGGAGGTAAAAGGTTTTGCGCGACGAGTGGCTAAGAAAACAGTAGGTTAGCCGAGCCGGGGCCTGGGCAAAGGCGACGCATCCGAACGCGGGATGATTTTCACGCATAAAAATCACTCCACTTCCCGCGCTCACCATTATGCAATCACTTGGGCTAGAGACCTCTACTCAACGGCATTCTACACATGAAGGTTTGTGCTACATTTTTCTGTTTTTTTTATAACTTTGTGTAATGTATTTCAGGAGTAACATGTGAATCAACAGGGACCAAAATTCCTGAAAACCCCCGGACACAAAGTACAGTCACGATATTCCCTAGCCGGGGTCGGAGGGTTAAGGACCTCGCTAGGCTACGAGCCGCTTGCTCAGCCATTGTCTCTTAACCTTAGATATCCCAGCTAGACTTTGCTCGACCAGCAGATACAGCATAGTATTGAAGCTTCTCCTTATGTATATTATTGTTGATGCACTATTGATTTCATGTGTGGCACGCTTAGCTACTTCAGAGATTAGTGGCCCACGAGCACAATCTTAGTAGGCTATTGCTAGTGCATTGTCGGAGTACTTCTTCTTAATGTTTGCCATATCCTATTGCTTATTCTTATAATTCTTCTTATGTCAATTTAAAGCCTTTAATTACCAGTGAGTTATTCATTAAATTGCTGTTCAAAATCCGATACTTACTTCTTATGAGTATTCGAGAAGCATCTAACTTATCAGAAGATTCCTTGCTTGATGCTCGAGGACTATTGTTTAACGTAACGTAATAGTGCCGATCCGAAGTAGAGGGTGGAGGACTTCTTAAGTTCTTAGTTCAAGGGTGGATTACTTCGGCTTCGGCCAACACTATTCTTTAGTGTTGTAGTACTTTCTTCTTTGTTTGATTGTTGACCAGACTAGATAACTCCCGTCTTGCTATTAGTCTGTTGTGTGAAACGCTAGTACCGAGTTCTTGTATACCCCGTTATAGCAGATAGAACTCTGGAGGGTAGTGGCGTTTTTTGTTCGGCTGGCAGTACTCTGGGGTTGGGATCGTGTGTTTCCGTTGTGGCAGCGAGCCATACTCGAGTCCTGTGTAAGAGCCCTAGTGTACCCGAGTGCCCGGTCGTAACAAATGGCGACCTTGCTTAGGATTTTGTGAACAGTATATTTTTTTTTGCAGAATTGTACAACATTTGTTTGTTCGTACTTTAGCGTACATATTGAAGAATATTTTTTTTTGTAAGGCAATTAGGAGAGCATTTAAGAGACTCCAGTTAATTTAGTAATTAGTGCTTACATAAGGGAGTTTAACACTTTTGTCTCGAGAATTTTTTGTGAACTTCAGTATGTCGTGCCCTAGTATTGACGAGGAGCGAGAGATGCCATTTGAGGAGGTGCCGTTAGTAACTAGTGAGGAGGATGCTAGACTTTTTGTGAGTAAGCAGTACCATGTGACGGAGGAGAGGCTGACTGGGGTGAATGTTTATGGCTTGCACCTGATAGCCAAGGTTTTGGGTCTATCCAATGTAGGAGGGATGTCCAAGGGGGAGCTGATTTCCTGGGTGTTGCGTGGGCGACATGGGGTTTCGGAGGAGAGGGCGTTTGGGGGGGTTCCTCCCCAGATCCCCTCTCACTCGACTCCCACAGTGCCGTCCACTCAGTTGCCGGAGGTTAGCACTCTCCCACAGAGGGATGAGCATTGGAAGATTGGAGTGCCCTCGGGCGGTGCGTATGGTGGTTCCCCAGTTCTTGCCCCCCCTCCTTCAGTAGTGGCAGCTCCCTCTTCCGGCCTGTCTCCTGAGATGATATTTAAACTCGAGCTTGCTAAAATGGAGAATGAGGCTAGGAAGCAGGAGATGGAGAATGAGTCTAGGAGGCATGAGACTGAGGCTAGGAAGCAGGAGAATGAGACTAGGAGGCATGAGATTGAGGTTAGGAGGCAAGAGGATGAGACCAGGAGGCATGAGGCTGAGCTTAGGTACGACTCAGAGAAATATTGTGCTCAAATAGATTTAGATAAGACTCGTGCAGAGTCGACAGGGATTCGGATGGGCCGTGAGGGCCAAGTAAGAGAACAGTCCTTGTCCCACTTAGTCAAATTGGTGCCGGCATTTAGTGAAACTGAAGTCACAGAATTTTTTAATCGTTTTGAGAAGAAGTGTAGGGAGCATAATTGGCCTGAAGAGAAGGGGGCAGCTCTGGTCTCCTCAAGACTTACGGGTAAGGGTCTGAAGGCTTATGATGCACTGCCTTTAGAGTCTTGCATTGACTACCCAGAATTGAAGAGAGCTGTCCTACGGGCATACGAGTTGCAACCAGAAACATATCGATTGAAGTTTCGGGGTGTTACAAAGACTAGGGAGGCGACCTTTCTTGAGCATGCCCGGGACTTAAAAGATGCACTTACAAACTGGACACGTTCTGAGAAAGCTGAGACGGCCGAACAGTTGACGGAGCTGTTTCTGCTCGAGCAGTTTTATAAGTGTACAGGTGCAGAAATGACTTTAACTATTAAAGAAAAGAATCCAAAAACTCTACAGGAGGCAGCTGAGATGGCTGACCTCCGGCTATCATTAATTCGTGGGTGCGGGTCTGCCCAGCGTAGTGAGGCAGGTAACAAGGGGCGTGACGCCCCACCCCCCCGAGTTAGTAATATACCTTATGCAAACAAGTACAAGAGTTATGATACCAAGACTGACCACAAGACTAGCACCGTCCCATTTAAGAAGGGGCCGGGCCCTTCCCAGTACCAAGGGAAGCCCAAAGGGGAGTTAGAGTGTTATCAATGTCATAAAAAGGGGCACTTTGCAAGAGTCTGTCCTAGCAAACCACCTACAGCAGCTGTGTCTTTGGCCTGCAACATTGGTGTGTCTCTGAAGCCTTCTGAGTTTGCCCGGGGCAGTTCGTCAGAGGCTGAGGCACAGCCAATGCAGAAGCACCTGGGAGGCTCGAACCCTGCTCAGGATGTTTTTTGCGACCATAGAGGACGGGGTTGCGTGATGTGGGCGGGGCGCAAGCATGGAGTAGAGGTCTTGCGTGATACAGGTGCTTCCCAGACTTTGATGAAAAACTTGACTGGCTACCCTATAAATGCGGCTCGGGTGGTGGTGGTGCAGGGTATTAATGCAACTCGGTCATACCCGCTGGTGCGGTTGGAGTTGGAGGTGGATGGTGTGGCACGTGAATTGGATGTTGGGATTGTGGAGAAACTGCCAGTGGAGGGCGTCGACCTTCTTCTCGGCAACGACTTTGCAATGCCCGCTTCTGAGGTTCTACCCTTAGTCGTTGCCGAGAGGCCGGCCGACGTGAGTAGGGAAGAGCGAGAGTGGGTCGAGCGGTGCCAGGCACAACCCATGGCGTGTGCTGTCACCCGAGCTCGGGCAGCTAAAGTGTCACAGCCTAGTCCTCCGTCTTCAGACCAGCAGAGGAACGATCAACAGGAGGAGGCTAAAGCTGGAGTTGGTTTTAAGAGTTTTGACTCGGCGGCTCTCCTGGGTGATTCAGTATTAGCACCATTACTTAGTTCTGGAGTAGCCCCTGGGCCTGTCATCGAGAGTGACGAGGCTGGGCATGACGAGTCTCCACGACAGCAACGTTATGAACATCGAGAGAGACAGAGGGAGCAGCTCAGTATCGGGGAGGGTCATGCATTGCTCCGGGAGCAGTTAGATCGCTTGGCACCCTCAGATATACGTCGGTTGCAGCTGGAGGACCCTGAGCTCCAAACGTGTGCTAATGG